>JAQGCN010000130.1:0-41840 GCA_034699725.1 Friesea truncata | reverse complement strand
TAGAAGATACACCACAATTAATAAAACACATTAAAATCAAATACACAACTAAACCATTCCATTGTACGAAATGTGGACAGTTGTATACTCAAAAGAGTCATGTAACTAGGCATATGAATATCCATGATAATTTGAAGGAATACAAATGTGATGATTGTGGGAAGGAATTTGGACAGAAGAACAATTTAATTGATCATATTCGTATTCATACTGGTGAGAGACCCTACAAATGTCCCCTTTGTATAAAAACATTTACTACAAGTAGTCACATGAAAATTCATCTAAATATTCGTCATATTAAGGAAAAACATTGGAAATGTGAAGTATGTGATGTGGATTTTACATCAAGCAATGGTTTGAATCAACACAAGAAATCCAAGCAGTGTGTTGAAGCTCATAAAAATATTCAATCTTCAAAATTTGTTTAGAAATTTTTTTTATAATAATTAAATTGTTAATAAACTTCATTGTTTGTTGAATATAACTTAGTGAAACAGTTTTCTCTCAAAAAAAAAAATTCAAAGAAAGCTAGAGTTTAAACTGTTTTAATTTTTGAAAAACTGTTGTGTATATTTATTGTTTGATTAAATTTAGTTGTGTTTATCTCCTGATTTTGAAATATAATATTAAATGAGGAAGAAGAAGAAGAAGGGAAGGGAGAAGGGACTTCTGAAAGAAGAAAGAAAGGAAAAAAGAAAGAGAAGCCTTAAGGCAAATTCCTTTGATTTTTGGAGATGGACTGAGGTTCAGGTAGTTTAGTTGGTATGGTAGTGTATGTTGTATTGTAGAATGTAGCATTGAATTGTATGTGGATTGGATTGTTTAAGAATATTTTAAACCCAGTCTTTCTCTTACCTTCAGAAGTGGAAGTGTTAATTCAAAAAAGGTGAGAATGAACTCCTCAAAGAATATTAAAATATTCTTAAGAATTTATTTTATACGTTTAAAATAAATAATATAAATGTTAAAAATGAGTGAAGTTAAAATATGGATTTTATTTCTTATATTTAATATAATATTTGGAATAATTAATTCAACAATATCATCACTTGTTAAATTTTCAATTGAAGAAGAAGTTCCAATTGGAACTATTATTGGATCCATACCAATAAAACCAGGATTAAATTATCGTTTTAATGAAAATGTTCAAGAATTTACATTAAATCCAAATACTGGAGAAATTTCAACATCAATAATAATTGATAGAGAAAAATTATCAAATGACAATTTTCAATTGGTGGCATTATCAAGTCATCCAGCGTATCCTATTGAAATATTAATTCAAATATTTGATATCAATGACAATACGCCTCAATTTCTAGAACCGGTGATTACAGTTACATTTTCTGAAAGTGCAACAATTGGTACAAGAGTTTTTCTGGATCCAGCTCAAGATCTTGATATTGGATCCAATACAGTTAAAAATGATTATGAGATTGTTGATGGAAATGAATATGAAAATTTTCAATTGGTTGTCAGTCCTAATCCAAGTTCTGACATTCCATTTCTTTATCTTGAGACAAGTAAATCCTTGGATCGTGAAATAAAATCCAAATATGAGCTTAATATATCAGCAAGTGATGGAGGAAATCCTAAAAAAATAGGATATGGATTAATTATTGTTAATATTTTGGATACGAATGATAGCCCACCGCTCTTTGACCATTCAGATTATGTTGTTAGTTTAAATGAAAGTGTTGAAAGTGGTAGTTTTGTACTTCAAGTACGAGCAACAGATAATGACGATGGTGAAAATGGAAGAGTTAGTTATTATTTGGATGAATCTGAAAATCAATTTAGTGTTAATTCTGAAAGTGGAGTAATTTCAACTGTTGGCTCAACCCTCCTATGTGGATATAATTGTCCAGAACAAAGATCAAAATGTAAATCTCGTAGCTGTGTTTTTACAGTATTTGCACGGGATTATGGAATACCACGACAGGATGGAAGAACTTATGTTACAGTCAATCTTTTGGACGCTAACGACCATGATCCTATTATTAAATTTAGATATTTCCCTGAAACTGCTCTTGCAGCAACAGTTGATGAAAATGCATCAAATGGATCTGTTGTAGCTGCTATTTCAGCTACTGACTTTGATGAAGGTAAGAATAAATTGTTCATATTAGGTTTAGTTATTGTAAAAATAAATAATGTTTTTGTAAATATTTATATTTATAAAATATTTAAATATTTGTAATAGGATTGAATGGTGAGACAATTGTAAGAATATTATCTGGAAATGAATTAAATCATTTTCGTCTGGAATCCACTCCTTCATTTCAACTACTTCGAGTAAATGGAATATTGGATCGAGAGAAATTTGGAAAATATAATTTAACATTAATTGCATCAGACAAAGGGACTCCACCACGTAGTTCTGTTTCTTTTTTATTAGTTGAAGTAAATGATATCAATGATCACGAACCTATTTTTGGACAAACAGAATACACAGCAACATTAAGAGAATTAATTCCAATTGGTTCATATGTTGAAAGTTTTTTAGCTAAAGATGAAGATACAGGAATTAATTCCCAAGTATATTATTCAATTATTTCTGGTAATGAATATGGTTGGTTTGGATTAGATTCTGAATCTGGTCTTTTAACTACACGTCAACAACTTGATAGAGAAATAAAAAATGTAATAGTATTAAACATATCAGCAAGGGATGGGGGTCCTAATCCAAAATGGGCATTTACAACAATCAAAATAACAATATTAGATGAAAATGATCAAATACCCCAATTTCAAAATGAAAATATAAATATAACAATATCTGAAAATAGTCCAATTGGTACATTAATTACAACTTTATCAGCTATTGATTTGGACCAGGGTACAAATGGATCAATTTCTTATTATTTATCATCACCATCACAATATGAATCTCTTCTTCATCTTGATTCAAGTACAGGACAGTTAATTAATAAACTACGATTTGATCGTGAAATTAAATCAGAGTATAACATCCAAATTATTGCAAAGGACAAAGGACTCCCACCTCTTTCATCAACTGTTACAATCAATTTAAAAATAAAGGATGTTGATGACAATTATCCTGTTTTTTATCCTTTGGAATATTTTATACCAATTTCAAAATATACACTTCCAAATACACAAATTGGTCAAGTAAAAGCGAGTGATTTGGATGAAGATAAAAGATTGATTTATTCACTAACTACAAAATCAAAATATTTTTCAATAGAATCAGAAACTGGAATAATAACCCTCATTCAAAGTATTTCAGATAATCAAATTGAAAAAATGTATACATTAAACGTAAATGTTGAAGATAGAGGTGGAAATAAATGTGAAGAGGATGCTGTAGTAAGAATAATAATAAATGAAGATCCGAAATTGGCCAAAGTATCTCAAATATTTAAATTTTCAATAAAAGAAGGAAAATTGAATGAAATTGGAAGAATAGGAATATCCGATGCTAATAAAATAATTATTTTAAATGGTGATATTCGCAATGAATTTAAAGTAAATGAAAACAAAATGTTAATCCCTGTAAAAGATATTGATCGTGAATTGACAGAAAAATACAATTTAACACTCCTAATTACAAAGAATTCAGGATATGAATTAGTGAATGTTGAAATTGAAGTTGAGGATATTAACGATAGTATACCAGTTTTTGATTCAAATATTCCAAATTCAATTGAAATTGATGAAGATTCAACAATTGGTTCAACAATAATTCAAATAAAAGCGAGTGATAACGATGCTGGCGATAATGGAAAAATAATATATTCAATCAAGAATCAAAATTCTAATGGATTCTTTTCAATAAACCCAAACACTGGTCTTATAAAATTAAGGAAAAATTTAAGAGATCAAAAATTAAATGAAAGTTTAAAACTGGAAATTGAAGCTAAAGATGGTGGAAAGGAATCATTGACTTCAGTTAAAATTTTAGAAATAAAAATAAAGAATGTTAATATTCATAATCCCGTATTTAAATATTCTCAATACGAAACAGGAATATCTGAATCAACACCACTCAATACAAGATTTTATACTCTTACTGGAACTGATTCAGACCCTGATTATGGTTTTATAACATATGAAATAAGTGATGGAAATGAAAATGGAAAATTTGGAATATTTCCAGATGGAACTTTATACGTTAAGAAGAGCCTTAATAGAGAAATTGAAGATTATTATTCATTAATAATTAAAGGAAAAGACAATGGAATTCCACCAAGATCCTCCACTGTTTCACTTATAATAAACATAATTGATGAAAATAATTCCGTGCCCGTTTTTACTAATTCAACATTTACTTTTTATTTAAATGAAAATGAAGAAAAAGGGACATTTGTTGGAAAATTAAGTGGAAATGATAATGATATTGGAAGGAATTCAGAATTAAATTATTATATATCAGGAATATCTCAGGATTTTATGGTTGATGAAAGAAGTGGTTACATTCGAAGTTTAAGAAAATTTGATCGTGAAGAATTATTAGCATCAACAGGACAAATATTTTCAACAATTGAAGTTATTGTTAAAGATAATGGAATTCCACAACTCTCTTCATCAGCTACTGTTCGTGTTTATATTGAAGATGAAAATGACAATTCACCCATTTTTAATCAAAATTCTTACCATGGATTTGTATCAGAAGGTTCCCCTATTGGATTTCCTATCCTTCGTATATCAGCTTCAGATATGGATTCTGGGTTAAATTCTGAAATTCGTTATTTACTAAAAAGTGAAGAAGGTGAAGAAGATCCATATTTTAAAATAGATGAATTAAATGGTGGATTAATTATTGGTAGACCATTGGATAGAGAATTAATTCCAATACATAAATTTCAAGTAATTGCTTATGATTTATCATCTGATGGGAATAAATTAAGTTCATCTGTTGAAGTTATAATTGAAATAATTGATGAGAACGATAATGCACCTGAATTTGCTCAAAGTGATCCAAGTATAATAATAAGTGAAACACAAGAAGTTGGTAGTGAATTAATGAAATTTAGTGGAAGTGATGAAGACAGTGGACTAAATTCCTTAATAACATATTCAATAAGTGGTGGTAATAAACATGAAGTATTTCGTATTGATCCAAATACTGGAACTCTTTATCTAAATAAAGGATTGGATTATGAAAAAATAAATATTTATACACTTAATATAACAGCTTCTGACTCTGGATCTCCTAAATTATCTTCTAATATTCAATTTACTGTTCATGTACAAGATTATAATGATAATTCGCCAACATTTCCATCAACTGCCATTTTTAAACAAATAACAGAAGGAATTCCTATTAATTCAACAATTGTTACAATAAATGCTGAAGATGGTGATTCTGGACTCAACGGAAAAATAATATATTCAATACATGAACAAGAACCAACAGGTACGTTTATTTTATCTTTTTCTTTTAAAAATAAAGTAATCCGGATGTTTTATTTATAAAAATAAGAAAAGGTGTGGTGGCCACCTAGTTAAATTTGGGTTAGTAATAATAAATTCACACCTTTTATATTATTATATTTTATAGGTGATTATTTTGGAATAGACCCTGAGGAAGGAAGAATTTACAATAAAAGAGAAATAGATCGAGAAATAACTCAAAGTTTTCGTCTAATAATAAAAGGAACCGACGAATCTATTCCTATTCATTTACGACTTTCATCTCTAAAATTAGTTACTATAATTGTTGAGGATTTGAACGACAATGAGCCTGAATTTATTTCAATGAATTCCGGAATACTCTATAAAACACAATCAAATAAAATAGGAAGTGAAATATTAAAAATCCAATCAATTGATCCTGATTCTGATTCCAATGGAATAATAACTTATGAAATAACAAATGGAGATAATTCAATATTTTCAATTGATAGAAATACTGGATCTCTTACACTTAAAAAATCATTAAACAATAATATTCAACCAAGATATCAATTAACAATTAAAACTTCAGATGAAGCCCCACAATTAATAAGAAAATCCTCAGAATTATATCTTACAATAATTGGAGTTGATGATATTAATAATAATATTGGATTAAAATGTATTGGAAATCCAAAGAATCCATCAATATTTGAAAATGAAAGGATTGGATCAAGTATTGGAAGAATTGAATGTAAAAATATAAAAGAAAATGATAATGAAATTGAATATTATATTACAAATATAACAAGTCATGGAAAAGAATTACAAAGATATTTTGAAATTGATGTTAAAAGAGGAATAATAACAACAACTAAAATATTGGATAGAGAAATTATTGGAGATAATATTCAAATTACTGTATTTGGTATAATACTTTCATCAAATGGATTAATAACATCAAATACTACGGTAATTAAATATTAATTTATATTTATTAAAATAATTTAAAATATTTCCCATCCATTTTTAAAATTTTAATCTATTTTTTTTCCTTTATCCCTTCCCTTCTTCTCCATTCTTTTTTTTTGTTATTTTTCTTTAAAGGAAGAATTTTCCATTGTTCGATTGAAATCTTTTTTCCATGTTATTTTGAGTAGAGGTTTTACGACCTTTTGAGGTAAAGGGTCTGACAGGAGGAGGATGGAAACAAAAACACTGTTTCTAAAGTATAAATATTTTCAATATAATACTTTAAAATGTGGAGTTAAAAATATTAAATTTAAAAATTAAAAGTTTAAATTTTATTTAAATGTTGTGTGTGAGTGTTACTAATATTCCATGACACTGATAAATAATTCCATCCTTTACTAAATTTTACCCTTTATTACCTCATACTGTGAGGATAGACTTCAAATATTAAAATTTATTTTATTAAAATAAAAATGAACATGTGTGTATTAATTTTAAAATAAGACAGATATTATAGATATTTTATTTTGTAATATTGATAATATAAATTGTATAAATATAATATTAATATAATATATTAAAGGGTGAATTTAGAAAATGTTTTTGTATAAGTAAAAGGAATGAATTTGGGTTGGGTAAGAATAAGAATAAGAAGAAGCTGTGATATAGCCTTAGGGTTATTTTTGACAGGTAAGAAAAAGAAGAAGAAGGGGTTTGTTCTTTGTTGTAGGGTCCAACATCATCCCTTCTTCCATTGCATTCGTCGGCTTTATATTAAACTAAAGCTCAGGTTAGGCAGGAACGAGGAGGGTGCAAAACTTTTACTTTATGTTTAACTCTTACTCGACTCTTAAGAATTTTAATGAAAAGGATGAGGTTAAAAGATATTATCAAATATTTATAATTAAAATTTTAATATTTATTATATTTTATATTATATTTTATATTATATTTATATAAATATACAATATACAGGGAAAATTTTCTCAAACAGCCTATTTAAATTTGATGTCACGTGATTAAATTTTTTAGTAGTAATTGACTGATTTTCGAGAAAAATAAAACAACTAACATTTGCATAAAGATTTTCAAATATTTTTTGTAAAATCAGATGAATTGTTCAAACAGTGTATTTTAAATCGTAGTTGAAAAATTAGTGCGCGAAAAGGCTGGGTCGTTTGAGAAAATTTTCCCTGTATAATAAATAAAATACATACAATATATTAAAATATAAAATACAAATAAATTTAATAATTAATAAAGTTTAATAAGAATAAAAATTGCAAAAAAAAGAAGAGTATATACGGAAATATTCATGATTTTGTTTCTTGTAAATGAAAACTTGTTTTACTGGATTCCTTTAGGGCTTATGAGGAGCAAAACAAAAATTTTCCTTAATCCCCAACATTTCATTTCCTTTTGTTAAGTTCAACATTCCGCTAAACCCAAATATAGGAATACATTTTAATATTTTATACCCTATTTATTTTATTTTGTATTTTTATTATATTTATAATTTAATATGGAAAATATAAAAATATAAACTAATAAAACCTTATAAAAATTTTAATGAAAAATAATAATGATTTGGTATTTTAAGAAAAATGTTTTAAACTCGTCAAGCAAGTTTTGTTACATGTGTGTAACTAAACTAAGCTTCTGATAAGGGACCTCACCTGTTTGTCATTCTGTTTTGTGCGTACGACAGATAAGAATATTCAAGTCTCCTTTCATATCTTCCGATCTTTTTTAAACTAAACTACAAACACCTGTTACTTTTCTTACCAAACATTCAATACTTATTCCCTTAAAATTCATAAAAGAAATACGAAACTTTTAAAACAAACTCAAAAATATTTATACTTGCTGACCCTTCTGTCACTCTTTACTGAAATTTGATTTCAAATCTGGTTTTGATTACATGCTGTGAAATGATGGACGGATTTCATTAATTTTAGAACAGCCTCTCCCACATAAACACAAAATACATTACAATATCATACATTGTATACATTTAAATTAAATATAATGTTTAATTTTACTTTTAGTATAATACAGTCATCGTATACTTAAATTTTTTTGACTTTTCTTCCTAAATGTAATTTACAGTCCCTATCCCTTATACCCTTATTCTTATCCCTTTTTTCCAAGGTTATAAAAATCTTTGTTTAAATTCACCTTGACTTAAGAATAATTGACAGGCAATAAATTCCAACCAACAAAATATAATAAAATTTATATGGAAAAAATAAATAATAAATATGCTTATTTATTTCTATTTTAGGTTGATGTTGAAATATTGGATAGAAATGATTCACCTCCTTCATTTAATCAGAGAAATATGTACATTAATATATCTGAAAGTGTTCCTATTAACTACAGAGTAACAACAGTTACAGCAAGGGATGAAGATATTATTGGAAATATAACTTATAGTTTATTGAATGATTTTGGTAAATTTATAATCCATGAAACAAAAGGTGAAATTAGAATTAATAAGAATTTGGATCGAGAAGAAAAAGATGAATATGAATTAATTGTTGAAGCATGGGATGGAATACAAGGATCACAAATTAAATTAAATATTAAGGTAAAATATATATTATATTTTATTAAATTAAATTTTTATTTATTTAATAAATTTATTTAATTGTTGTTTGTTTTTTGTAAATAGATTTTGGATGAGAATAATAATCCTCCATTATTTATAAATAATGGAATATTTTCATTTGATATTCCTGAGAATAGTTCTATTGGTAAAGAAATAGGAAAATTAACCTCAAGTGATCCTGATATTGGATTAAATGGATTGGTAACATATTCAGTTATTTCACATTGGGCTAACGATATATTTGCCCTTAATCCACAATCTGGTGTCTTTACACTAACAAATAAACTTGACTACGAAGATGTAAGTTTTATTATTATATTTTATATATATATTGTTGTAGTTTAGTGTGTTGTTTGATGATATTCATGAATTATAAAATTATGATTTAGTATGTCTGTATTATAAAAATAAAAGAGTAATAATAATAATATATAAGGAGGAACCAAACCAACTTAAAATTAAAAAATAAAAAAGGAAAGGTAAAGGATAGGATACTACTAAATCTCCCTTTGACGCAAACTTTATTCTCTGAAATGTCAATTAGTTTTAATGGGAATCGTGGTTGGGGTCCACAAGGAAGGGAATAGGCGAGGTTTAATTCTGATTAACTACAAAATATTCATACAAAGGATAATTATAAATTATTTTAATATTAAAATTAATAATATTATTATTATATTAATATTAAAATTAGAATATAATAAATATAATTATCCATTCTATGATTAAATAATAATAAGAAGCTCCTTAAGGAAGGAAGGAACCTAACTTTTATAAAAGTAAAAGAGTGAAAATAGGCGTATAGAATTTAAACATTGTATTTTGTATTAAGGAAGGAAGAAGGAGTAAAAAAAAATATAAGAAAGGGATCATCAGTGTCAAGACCTTTTGGTTAAATTTATAGGAGGAACCCTTATAGATAAATTATCTTTCCTTTAGTTTAGTTTCGTGTCACCGTCTACTTTCATTTTATGACTTTCTTTAATTTTATTTTATTTACAATTTATTTCAGACTCAACATTATATATTTGTAGTTCAAGGTGAAGATTCTGGATCAAAAAGTTTATCATCAACTGCAACTGTTTATTTTAATATTATTGATATCAATAATAATTATCCAATATTCGATTCAATGACTTATACTAAAGAAATATTTGAAAATATATCAATTGGTTCTTCAGTTATTACACTCAAAGCATCTGATTTAGACTCAGGTAATAAAATAAAAAGGTTTTAGTTTTATTACCCCCAAACCCTTTTTTTTCAAAAGAAAGTATTTTATTTTTATTTTTTTAGGTTTAAATGGAGAAATCCGATACTGGATCTCAGGTGGAAATGAAGATGAAAGTTTTGAGATAAATTCAGATAATGGAAGTATTTTTACTATTAAAGAATTAAATAGAGAAAAAATAGAAGAATATATTTTAATTATTACTGCTTCAGATAAAGGAATACCAAATTCATTATCAACAACAACACAAGTAAATAAAAAATATATATTATAAAATATATAATTTAATTATATTTATTTAGGTATTAATAACAATAAAAGATATTAATGATGAATTCCCTGAATTTTCAACATCAAATCAAACAACATTTTTAGAAAATCAACCTCCAAATACTCTTGTAACATCAATAAAAGGAATTGATAAAGATGAAGGTCGTAATGGATATATTGAATATATTTTAAATAATGAAAGGGATATATTTAATCTTGGTCAAGATGGATTATTAAGAGTTAATCGAGTATTGGATAGAGAAAATAAATCTAATTATACATTAAATGTAAGTTAAATATTTATATAATATTAAATTAATTAATAATTAATATAATAATTAATTAAAGATAACTGCAAGAGATAAAGGAGAACCACCAAAATCTTCAACACAAATTCTATTAATAAGAATTTTAGATGTTAACGATAACAGCCCTCAATTTAACAAAAGGGAATATTTTGGATCGGTTATGGAAAATTCATCAATTGGAACAAATGTATTTAAGGTTGGTAATTAACTAACATTAATATTAATTTTTACAAAATTATAATTAAATAATTTTATTTAATTGTAGGTTAAAGCTATTGATTTTGATGAAGGAGAAAATGGATCAATTCGATATTCAATTGTTGATGGTGACCCAAATAATGATTTTATTATTGGAGAGGATACAGGTGTTGTCCGTGTGGGTAAAAATTTGGATTATGAACGAGTTGACTCATACGTTCTTACAATTAGAGCAGAGGACAATGGAGAAGAGGTAACTTAATTAATTATAATAATAATAATTAATAATAATAATAAATAATATAATTTAGGTTAAATATGATACTACAACAGGATTAATAAATATAATAAATGTAAACGACAATCCACCTCAATTTTTGGATTCTCCATACATCATAAGAGTTCGTGAGAATTGGTTTGATGGATCTCTTCCTATAATTACTTTAAAAGGAATTGATGGAGATGGTGATAGTGGAATAAGATATCTTCTAAGTGATGGGGACAAAGGAACATTTAAAATTGGATCAAAGAATGGAGAATTAACAATAAATAGAAAATTAGACAGAGAAAAACAAGATGAATATTATTTAACTGTAGTAGCAATGGATAGTGGTAATTTACATTTAATTTAATTTATATTATTAATATTATTCATTTTTATAAATATTTGTAGGTTCACCAAGATTAACTGGTACTGGAACTGTAAAAATAATTGTAGAGGATGAAAACGATAACCCGCCTACTTTTGGACATGATCGATACGAAGTTATTGTTGAAGGAACAACTCAACCTGGAACTGTTATAACAAAAGTATCTGCGACTGATTCTGATATTGGAATTAATGCTAAAATATTGTAATTAATTTTATAAATTATTAATTTTTAATTATATTAATTTTGTTTTTATGTTATTTAGATACAGTATAATTGGAGATAGTCCATTTGATATTGATAAAAATTCTGGAGAAATTAAAATGGGAACAGACATAAAGAGTAAAATATTTAATTTACGTGTAAAAGCAACAGATTCAAACCCTCTCCATCCCCTAACTTCAATTACAAATCTAACAATTCGTATTGAGTCTACAAAGAACAGAACTTCTGTTTTTAGAGGATTTCAAGGTAAATTAATTAATTTGTTTAATATAATCAAGTAATTTTATTTTATTTAATTTAATTTTGTTTAGAAGGGAATGAAGTACGAGTGAGTTTACCTGAAGGGAATAAGGCTGGTATTTTTGTATTTGGACTCTCAGTTGATGATTTGTATGTTGGATATTCTTATTCTGGAGTTGGTAGTAATTATTACCTTGGTGGACCAGATGGAGATAAATTTCAAATAGATCAAAATACGGGTGTTGTTAAAACAATTCGTAGCATAAAATCAAAATGTCAATTTGAAATATATGGAAATGATCCAAAGTCTCCACAATCCGTAACTCCTTCATCAATACCAGTCACCGTTGATATTAGTAAATCAATCAACTTTCCAAAACTCACAACCCCAATTAATACATTTACACTACCTGAAAATACTCGTAATATTTCACTCCTCAAAGTTACATCAGACTCATTTGATATAAATTATGAAATTGGAGGTGGAAATATTGGAGCTGCATTTCAAATCAATGGTTCAACTGGTGAAGTTCGTGTATCATCAACTGGTATCGATTACGAATTAGCTTCAAGTTACGATTTATGGATTATTGCTAGGAAAAAATCAACACCAAATCTAGCTACATCTATTTTAATTCACATAAATGTAACTGATGAAAATGACAATGAACCACTATTTGAACGAAGTTATTATGAATTAAGTGTAGAAGAAGAAGAAAATGGACCAGTATATCTTGGAACTTTGGTAGCTACGGATATTGATGGTGGACTTAATGGAAAAATTCAATATCGTCTAAATCCAAATTCACAAGAACTTTATGGTCATCTATTCTCAATCCAATCAGAATCTGGAAAAATGTATGCAAATACAAAATTAGATAGAGAGAAAAAGAGTGAATATGAACTTGACGTTGAAGGAATAGATTATGGGTCGCCACAATTAATTGGAAGTACTGCAGTTAGAATTAAAGTGTTGGATAAAAACGACAATCCACCAAAGTTCAGTAGACTCTTTAGTGTAAATGTTACAGAAAATGTCCCAATTGGAACTCATGTGATACAAGTTACAAGTACAGACAAAGACGTTGGATCCAATGCTAATTCAACATATGTTTTCACTGATAATCAAAATACGATTGATCTCCCATTTATTTTGGATTCTGTTAGTGGAAATATAACTGTAAGTGGAATTTTAGACAGAGAAATACAGGATGAATATTTCATTCGAGTGGCTGCTGTTGATGGATTTTGGAGAACAGAAACATTATTAACAATTACAATTCAAGATCTTAATGACAATTCACCTGAATTTGAACAGAGTTATTACAATTTTAATGTGGCTGAATCCAAGGATCCAATATCAATTGTAGGAAGAGTGAGTGCAAGTGATAGGGATAAACGTGGTAAAAATTCAGCAGTTTCTTTTTCACTTAAAACACCTTCAGAATATTTTAGTCTGGATCCACTCACTGGTGAATTATTCACTAAAAAACCATTAAAATACAGAACAAATAGAAGGAAAAATTCAGGAGAAAACCAACATAATCTTATAATAGTTGGATCTGATGCTGGGAAACCACAGTTGAGTTCTGAAACACGTGTTAGTGTTAATGTAATTGATTCATATAATACACATCCAGTATTCCCTAAATCAAAACTTCAAGTAGCTATTCTAGAAAATTCAAAAGTTGGAGATGAAGTAATTCAAATTGAAGCAAAAGACACTGATAGAGGATTTAATTCACAGATTGAATACATCATTATAAAAGAAAATAAAAAGAGTGGCGTCCATCTTATGAATTCATACAAAAATAATAAAACCATGTTCAGAATTGATAGGAATAGTGGTTGGATTTATGTAAATTCTGATCTGGATGGAAGGAGAGATGAAGTTTATTTATTGAATATTATTGGAAGGGATAATGGAATTCCTCCATTGGAATCAACAATGGAATTATTAATAACAATCACTGGACCTAACTTTCACTCTCCTCTTTTTACTTCCGTAAATTATAGAGTAATTGTACCTGAGAATGAAACACCAGGTACAACAATTGTAACAATCACAGGAACTGATTTGGACTCTGGACCAAATGGACGAATAATTTATAGTATTAAAAAAGGAAACGAAGGTGGACATTTTAAAATTGACGAAATAAGTGGTGGTGTGAGTCTTCTTAAAGAATTGGACTACGAAATGAAGAAAGAATTTAATTTAACAATATTAGGAACTGATTCTGGATTTAAACCAAAATCTTCATCTGCTCAACTTACAATCCAAGTAACGGATGTTAACGACAATATACCAACATTTATTAAATCAAATAACATAGCAAATATTCCTGAAAATTCACCACCTGGAACTTATATAACAACAATAAAAGCAATTGATCCGGATTCACCAAAACATGCACAAATTATTTACAGTATTTCAAATGGAGGAAAAAATTATTTTAGAATAAATGAATCAAGTGGATCAATTCAATCATTGAAAGAATTTGATTATGAAGATAAAAATAAATATGAAATCCAAATCATGGCATCTAATCCAGATTCAACACTTTTTTCAACAACAAAATTATTAATACAAATTACTGGAATTAATGAATACATTCCAAGATTTATCCAACCTAGTTTTCAATTTACAATATCAGAATCAGCTCCAATTGGAACAAAAGTTGGAAAAGTTGAAGCAGAAGACGAAGATTCCGGACCAGATGGGAATGTTTATTTTTATTTTCTTGGATCTAGCAATGATCGAGGTTTTCGTATTCTTTCAAATACTGGAGAAATACAAGTTGGTAAAACATTAAATCGTTCAACTCAATCAAGAGTTGTAGTTACAGTAATTGCTAAAAATAGAGGACCAATCAGAGGGAATGATATTGACGAAGCACAAGTCATTATTACAATAACTCAAAATCAAAATGAATTTACTTCTGGAATAGAAATAATGTCACCATGTTCACCAAATCCATGCTATGGAGGAGGAAACTGTCTCATAAGGGATTCAAATGATTTTTCATGTAATTGTCCATCTGGTAGAAATGGAAGACGATGTGAATTACAGGAAAATAATACAAATATCTGTGATTGGAATCCATGTCTCAATGGAGGAAGTTGTATTAAAAAAGAACCTGGCTCATACTTCTGTTCATGTAAACCAGGTTTCATTGGACACAACTGTCATATTTCATCTTTAGACTCATGTAATCCTAATCCATGTCTAAATGGTGGTATTTGTCATTCAAACACACGAAGTTGTACTTGCAGAGGAGGATTTTATGGAAATCGATGTGAGAAATCAGGATATGGATTTTCATATGGATCATACATGACATTCCCATCTTTAGATCCAAACACTAACGATATTTCTATTCTATTTGCAACAACACAAACTAATTCCCTCCTAATTTATAATTATGGAAGTGAATCAGAAGGAAGATCAGATTTTATTGCTCTGGAATTATTAGATGGAAAACCTAGATTTCGATATGGAGGAAGTAGAAGTGGAATTGGGAGTCTTAGTTTAAATAAATTTGTTGCTGATGGAAAATATCACCGATTAGTTGGAATAAGAAGCAGCCGAGCAATGTCACTTAGTCTATCTTCATGTACAGATTTTGGACAAAATTGTGAAGAATGTAGACGTGATGACTCTGAATGCTCTGGACAGGATTTTGGACAAACTGGGTAAGAAATAAATGAAATATTATTATAATAATATGAATATAAACAAAATTATTTATTATTTTTTAGTACTTTGAGTTTTAATGGAAATCCAATGTACGTTGGAGGAATTAAGGATATTGAGCCACTATTATCCAGAAGGGATCAAGTTAAATCAGATGATTTTATTGGATGTATTCAAAGTTTAGAAATAAATGGAAGATCTCTTAATCTTTCATCTCCATTGGAATATCGTGGAATATCAGAATCATGCAATAGAAATCCAGGAATATGCAGTCGTAATAAATGTGGAAATGGTGAATGTATTGATCTCTGGGACTCTACTGCCTGTAAATGTCAATCCAATTTTATAGGACCAAATTGCGATGAAGCCACCTCACCCTATTCAATAAAAGAAGGTGGTTACATTGATTTTCATTTGGATGAAAAATATAAGAGGAACCTACTATGGAGAAAACATGAAGGAAATCATCAAATATCAATTTCAATTATGTTTAGAACAACTAAAAAAGATGGAACTCTTCTATTTTCAAATACAGAAAAAGAATTTACTCTTTTGCAGGTAAACATTATAATAAATATATAATTTTTTAAACAAAATGATTAACTTATTTTTTTATTTTATTATTTTGTAGTTATCTAATGGAGGAATAACATTCAGAACTAAAGTTACATCAAACTTTTTAATAAATATGACTATTGGAGATTTAGAATTGAATGATGGAAGATGGCATAATATTGAAATAATACGAAATAGTGTTGTATTGAATGTATTAGTGGATGGAAAAGTAATTGGAGATGATTTAACTTCATCACTTACGCATGATTTCTTGGATTCTGGTTTAACTGGATTTAAATTAGGAGGTGCAAATATTGATATTGTTGGAGAATATGGAGAAATTAATTGTAAGTTAAATAAAAATTAGAGAGAGAGTCTAATGAATATTCAATACGTATTTTTAAATATTTAGATTTTGAAGGATGTCTCCTTAATTTAACAGTCAATGGATTTTATCAACCATTGAATGGTTCTGGTTCTTTGTTGAATGGAATTACAACATCAGAATTCGTATTACGAGGATGTACAAATGGAGTTTTAGCATCAACATCCCCAGATCCCTTAAGTATTGGTGTAACTCTTGTTATAATATTTTTCGTGGCTCTTTTAATTGCCATATCTTTGAGCTTTATTATATTTCGTGTACGTAAAACAGAAAAGAGTCCACTTTCTTCTCCATCCAAATCCCCACCACCAATAAATCCAAATAATCAAACAGAAAATAATACTAATAGATCAATTCTAAGAAATCCAAAGAAATCAACAAATGAAATCCCATCAGTTAAACCAGATATAATTGAACGTAATCCAATTTTAAATCAATCAACAACTACTAGTCCACCACCACTTCGTCGTAATATAATATCACTAGAACCAGATTTACCATCTCAAATATTATCACCTGAACATTATGATTTGGATAATGCAAGTTCAATTGCCCCATCCGATATTGATATTGTTTATCATTATAAAGGATACAGAGATAATTATCCACTTCCACACAGTCATCATTTTAGAGGTATTCGTCAATCTCCAATCCCTCACGTATTAAAAAGTACACCATTAGCTAGATTAAGTCCATCCTCTGAATTATCCCATCAAACTACACCTAGAATCCTTACATTACAAGATATATCTGGTAAATCATATTCAAATGGTCATGGTCTTCTACATCCACAAGATACTCTCCTAAGTCAAAGTGAGCATAGTCTAAGTTCAACAAGGAGTAGTTTAGGAGGTCATCATAAAAATTCAAAATCTGGTAATTCATCAATTGGTTTAACAGCAGAAGAAGTTGAGAGATTAAATGGATCTCGACATAAAAGCCATAATTCTAGTTTTGTAAGTACACTCCATGCAGTATCAAGTTCAGATGATGATAGAAAAAGAATTGGAAAAAATAGAATAAATCCATGTAATATTAATAGAAATAGAAGATTAAGTAGTGAATGTGAAAGTGAATCTGATAATGATTCTTATTCTTGTTCTGAATTTGAATATGAAAGAAAAAGTGGATATAATCAACATCAAAGAACAAAAAGAAGAAGAGAAAATCAAAATAATAAAATAAAGGCTGATGATTCATTTCAAGGATCTCCTAATTATTCACAATCCCTTAGAAATCCTAATGAAGAATATGTTTAATTATTTATAAATTCATTTATTATTGTTATTATGTTGTTACCTAATCAAATCAAAACATACAAAACAAACACATATTTCTATAATTATTTATACCTCAATTTTTATAATAATTTATTACAAATCATACTTCTTCAATAGACTTCAAATTTAATTTTAATATTCTTGTGCCAAAATATTTAAATAATAAAATAACATTTTATATATTCAATAAATAAAAAATACAATTCATTTTCATCAATTATTTATTAAGTTTCGAAATTCTTGTTAAGGAGTTCAATAGCTAAAAAAACAGAAGAGAGAAATTAAATATAATAATAATTAATTAAAAACTTTCATTTCTTACCATTAATAACAATTGAATTTATGAAAGGGATTTCATTGTTATAAAAATTAAAATTTCTTCTACCAGGATTTTGTAGTACAGCATCAGTAAACCTTGAAAAGATCCATACTAGAAAACTAGCAACTAAACCAAGTATAACAACACCAATTGGTATTCCAATAGTTTTCCAACCTTCGTATATTTCACTTCCTTCATTTGCCATGATTTATATATATTTTAAATTATTATTATTATTCAATATAATAATTTGTACATTTGGAATTGGACGTGTGGATTATTACTCAAATAATTTTAAAAATACGTTTGAATGTAATGTTGATTTCACTAAAACACCCTCTTGTATTTGTCTTTATTCTGGTTTGTAAGTAAAATTTTTATAATAATATTTATATAAATATATTTTAATTTATTATAATTTAATTTAGATGGAAAATTTATACAACATGCAATGAATATTATTTTGTTGGTATTAAAAATAAACATTGTATTCAACCAAAACAACAAACGGTATGCCTAAACTCACGCATCCTATTAATTACTTTGTACTAAAAATTTATAATTATTTGTGGTTTATTTAACATAAAATATAGATTAAAAGAGTAGAACAAATATCAATTATCAATAATTTAAATATTCAAATTACTAATTCAAAACGTACAGTTGAATTATTCAATGGAAAAAATACATTTTTACTAGAAGAAGGGGATGTAATTGTTACAAAGAATCCAAGAATAAGAATATCTGATGGATTTATTTCAATTTGTTTAAATTCAAAGGAAAATCCAATTGAAAAATATTGTCATTTTAAAATAAATGATATAATTAATTATATTAGAATAGTTGAAGATGATTGTAATTCAAATGTTGATATACAAATAAATCCAATACATTGTCATGAAATACTTAAAGGTAAATTTAAAATATATTTTATATTAATTATATTTATAATAATTTTAAATTTTATTTTAGATGCACCACTTTGTCCTAGTTTGTCTTTCAATAGATTGAATATTCATAAAAGAATAAGACGAATGGCTCCACCCTTTCCATTAAATAAAACTGAAATTGCAGATACAAAGAATGAAGATGATGAAGATTATTGGGATGTTAGTAATAGTAATAAACCGTTTGGTATTGATGTTGGACCTGAGGAAGATAATGGAATGTATGTTGGAAATCCAATTGTAAGTGGAGAAATTTGGAATTATCTTGATAAACAATTGGATGAAGTACTTGGATTAAATCCAATTCCAATTGATATGGAATCATCTCAATCTAATGACAAACTTATTAATTCTAATAATATTATTCCAATTAATGAACAACCAAAATATTCAATAATTAAAATATTAGAAGAAAGTAAGGAAATAATGTTAAAAATATGTCCATCATATTATGTTAAACCAGAATTTTTAAATATGGTTATGGAAGCATTTACTAATATTTTACTTAAAGGAAATTACATCAAAGAATTTCATAGCAATTATGATGGTAAATATTTTATTAATTTATTATTTTTAATTTAATTAATTTAATTAATTAAATAGGTGTAAATAGAATTATAAAGACATTGGAACGTTGTAAGAAAAATTCAACAGTATTTCCATTTATTGATGAATCATCACATGATCCATGTAATAAAAGTCATGAGGTAAAGAAAAAATATATATAATTATTTGTAAATATATTAATACAAATTGAATTTAAAATTTAAAAAGTTGGCCCCAGTTGGAGCATATACAATTTATGGGAATTCATCAGAAATAATTGTTAGTCAAACACATTTATCATGGGATTATGAGCCAATAATTGATTCTGTTTGGAAAATTGTTGTTAATTCTTATTTACAATGTTTTGGATATTTTGATACACAATACGATGATATGTTTAGATTTATAACAATTATGGAAGGATTATTTACAGGAGAAATATATAATATTTGGTATAATATTTTATAATTTTTTAATTATTAATATTATTAATTAATATTTATTATAATATAATTAGGATAAATGGTAAAACAACAGGAAAAATGTTTGGTGGATTTTTAGGAGATGTTCGAGAGGCAACGGATAATATAACTTATTGTATGACAACATCCGGATTAGAAACAGAATATCCATGGAATATAAATAGACCACAACAACAAGAAATTAAAAATATTGTTAAAAGAGATATATTATATTCAATATTTCCTAATTGTTATACAAATGAAAAATGTAATAATTATAAATATAATTAAATTACTATTTCTTAGCCTAAATAATTTAACAATGGAAATTAAGAGAAGAAAGTGTTCTCATTTTTTAAATAATAAAATTAAAAATTAAACTACTTTTAAACTATACTTAAAAATTTTAAAAGCGTGTTTACGACCGTCTTTGCGTAGCATAGTAGTAGATTTAGATTAGATTTTATTCCATTCCATGTGCATGTGCATGAGATGCGTATCATAAAATTATAGCGTGTGACACGCTCATTTAAATTATACTGACATACAATTTTTATTAGTTTGATTCATCTTCATTTCTTATATTCTCTTCTTTTGATTTTTTAAAAATAAAATTACTCAATAAAATTAATAATTACTGTACTACATTTTACAAAAATAAAACCTAATTTTAAGAATATAAAAATAAAATAAAAAATGAATTTTATTATGTTGAATAAAATAAAATAAAATAAAATAAATAGAGAAAGGACAGTACTGAGTCAAAGTCACGGTATAATTTAATAGTTAACTCTCACTTTGCATAATTGGTCTTGTTATGAGATATTATTATTATTATTATTATTCTGTATTTGCTTATTAAAAATTAAAAGCCACACCTGGATTTTTAAAGAGGTTTCACTTTTAGGCCAAATACATTCTTTATTATAAAAAAAAGTAAAAGGTGAAGATCAAAAATAATAATTTTATACTTCAATGAGTTTAACCCCATAAATCATAAATCATAATAATATAAATGTCAATATTCTTTTCCTTTCTTTTTCTTTTAAACAATCAAAATACAAATAACTAAATCCAAGATTAATAAAAGAAAAAAGATTGAAATTATTAGGGTAAGATGTATTAAAAAACCTGACCTTAAACAGAATTTATTTTTAAATAATTAATATATAAAATAAGGTAAAGAAACATAAGAGATTATTTAATGTAAGTTTAAATCCTATTAGAAGAATTTTATTATTTAGGTTAAAGGATTTGTTACGGAATTCACATTGTCATTTTAATCCAAATTCAACTAATTTTGTTTGCCCTCTTTATAAATTATATTTTGAAAATAACTTCAACTTTAAAATATAAAATATTTATTTTGGTTTTTTTTTATTATATTAAATGAAAAAAAAAGTAATAAAATGTGATATTGGCCTCACTTTTTCCATTGTAATTTGTGTTAAAGGAAGTTTAACCAATTTTATTGTGAGTGTTTTTTTTGTTTTCTTTAAAATTTTAAGGGGTTTACTTTAATTTTCCAGGTGTGACGACGAGGACGACGTAAAAATGGCATAAGACAGTCAACGACTTTGACTTTGACTCTCTGTGTGTCCCCTCTTCAATAATTTTCAGCCTCAACACTTTATAAGAATCTTCACTTTTTCTATAAACGAGGGCATCTATCACTTGACTTCCTACAGTCACAATCCACAATTCAACACTTGTACAATTACTAAATTCTTTAAATAAAATTCAATACAATAGATTGGATATTTTTTCAGTTTTCAGAGTTTAACAACAATATAAAAATATTCTTGTAAGTTTAAATTTAAGGTCAAGGTCAAATATACAATAATCACTCATTTATTTCTTAATCTTTGATTTACGCATAGATTCCTTTGGTCCACTCACTACTCCATAAAACTTAAAAATATTATTCAAAACAAAAAAGGTAATTTCTTTAATTATATTTTTTATAATTATTTGTTTAAAGGAATTGTTTTGATTGAAGTAAATTAGAACTACTTTATTTTTTTCTTATACATCAAAGTAATAATTTTTATAATAAAAACTAACTGTTTCTAAGATACTAAAAAGAGAAATAAGAAGAATATTGTTTATAAAAGGTGGATAGAAATGAATTTAACAGTACTGTTATTTATGAGATGAAGTGTATAAAGTGATTGAAATCAATTAACTACGGTCAGTTTTAACCCTAAAATCCAAAATCCATATCCTATTCCTATTCTGTGAGAAAATATAAAAATACTTTCCTGTGAATTTTTTATAAAATTAAAAAACAGTTAATAGAAAATAATTGAAGTAGGTTGAATATTTTTGATATTGAAAAAAAAAGGAACAAACCTTAATTCTACATTAGTAGGATTAAAAGAATAAAAAGAGGATATGATTCTTATGTTTACATTCAAACCATAAACCATAAATATATCATCATCAAACACAAGAAAGTGTCCCATAATCATACATTCTCTTTCTTTGGTATATTTTAAACTTGTCATTCAATTATTAATTTTATTTGTTAAAATTTTAGGAAACATTTCAATTGTATAATTTTGGGAATGGAAAGAAGAATATAAGTACAAGGAGATAATATTTGTGAATTAATTTAAGATTTTTCTATAACCAATCACCGCACCAGAGATCATGGATCAAAGAACACAATCATCCCACCGTATCATTTTAACTGTATTAATTTCTCTATTGATTGGATATTCAGAATCATCAACTACTCAGGATATTCTTGATACAAATTTCCACCCAGTACCACTTCGATTTTTAAGTTCTGAAGAATACAATCCATTTGATTACCAAGATATTCTAAAACATGAACTCACAAATACAAATACAAATCCACATGAATATGAAAATACAAATACAAAATATATAAATACTAAATCACTACCATTTATGGTTACAAGAACTGGATCTCAAAATATTAAAAGAAAACCATTTGATGATTGTTATTTTGGAAAAAATTGCAAAGATTCAATTGATGGATTTCATAAGAATAAATTCAATCATAAACATGGTTTAATATACGATGATAATTCTTTTTCAATTGGAGAAACAACAACAAAATCAATTAATCTACCATTCACAGTAACACAAAATAATCAATTTGAATCTAAAACAGAAAATTATCCAACTACAACAACAAGAAAAACAAGAACAACAACATCATCAAATGGGAATCCATCTTGGGTGAAATTGTCACCACTTCCATCATCTTCATCCCGTCCTTATGATCCATTTCATTTACAAAAAAATTCCTCATCCCAATTAAATTCAACATCTGAATTTGGTAGTAGAATGGAATTAAGTCCAGAATCATTTGCTGAAAGATATGGTTGGAAAGATGGTAAATACGGTGGTGGAGGATCTCGACCACCCCCACCATCATGGGTTGAAGAATTAAATTATCAAAATGGTGGATACCCTCAAACTCATAACAGAAGACCAGGTTATGAAAATGGATACGAAGATAGCCATGAATGGGTAAAATTAGAACCAATTCCTGTTACGGGAGTTAAAATAGCAAAATGGGTACCTAAAAATACAGCACCCTCTGAATTACCTTCAACAAATTTTAAAAATCATGTAAAACCTAATCATGCAGCATGGTGGGATCGTATTGATAATATTGGACAAGGTTCAAGTAATAGACCATACTCAAAATGGCCAAGTAGATACCCACCACATAAAAATTATCATCATGATCATACTCCTAATGATTCTTGGGGTGATGTTATTTATCCATCAAATAATCCAATATCAGCTACTGCAAGTTGGAATACTGATAATAAGAGACCATCTCAATCATCCATGCCATTAGGATGGCAAAAGGCACCAACTGGAACAAGATATCCAGCAGTTACATCTTGGAGTTCAAATTCAGGGAGTAATCGGCCACAAATTTATAACAAAAATAGACCATTCGGATCCACATCTTCATCCTACTCCAATGGAAAACCTTCATACTACCCGGATCCAGATTCTAAAGATGATAACCAATGGGTACTCATCTCATCATCATCTTCAACAAAAGATCAATTATCATCAGATACCTCAATTCATCAAACAAATTATGAAGAATTCCCAACATCCCCGTATAAGTTCCATAATAACAGACAAAAGAAAGGGATAACCCTTACTACTGGAAATGGAAGTCCAAATAGATTTGGTTCATATCCTTCTTCTTCTTCTAATTTAAATTTTAATTTTAATAAAAAATATGATAATTCCCGTCCATTAATGACACAAGATGAATTGTTTAGACGTACAAATGAGACTTTACACTCTTTAACTCCTGTACTTGGAAATAAGGATAAAACAGAATCACAAACAATTAATCCACCACTTACACAAACACTTATTGATATGCTTACATCAACTGCTGCTAATATTGTTGAGAGTACAACTAAAAAATATAATCAAATTGGAATTGGAAAAAGATCATCATCAACTCCACCTACAAGGATGACTACAGGTAATAGTCAACCAACTACAAGAAAAAGAAGACTTATTGGAGATGTTAATCCAGTATATGCTGCTATTGGAGCTGGTATGATACCAGCTACTTTTGGAGCTGTTGTTCCTATGTTATTCTCGGCAGGGAGAAAACGAAGGGATACTCTCCATCAATATCAAATACAACCAACTACTCAAACATCATTTAAAATATTTAAAATGTAATATTTCTATTTCAATTGTTGTTAATTTTATTTTATTTCTGTTTTGTTATTCCTTTTTTTATAATATAATAAACATTATATTCATTAAATATTATAAATAATACATAACTTATGGATACAATTTTATGTTTATCACATTATGAATTTCACTAAATCCATTGAATATTAAGTTTTTAACTTCTGTTTAGACAAAAACGTGAATATTTCAATAAATACATTTAATAAAATTTATAAATCATACAAAATACGTCTTTTCCTTCAAATATAATATATTCGGTTTTTAATAAATGTAATAATTCATAATGATGAGATGAAAATTTGCAAATTCATTCCACAGATTTCATTTTATAATAAAAAATAATCTATGAATCCACTGTTCAACGCTACCCCTTCACTGCTCTAAACCCATCCTTACCAATCTTCATTTTCTCCAGAAGAAAGGGATAAAAAACGAGGTTTTTCGAAGTGGATTTTCTCGATTGAAATCGTATAACTATGGTATTCAACTGAGAACCGAACCTCCATCGAAGAAAATTTCTAAATTTGAACACGTTTGGCACCCATTAATTAGTATCACAGACGGGCATCGCCCGGCGCGGCGGGTTCTCGCCAAAAAAATTATATTTAATTTAAAATGTTAAAAATACTAAACAAATAATAAAAATAAATAATATAATTATAACAATAATAAATAATATCAAAAAAGTTAAAAAAACAGTAAATCAATAATAATTGTTTGTTGATGTTTGGAACTAAAGACAATTCAAACCAAATTGGAAAACAATTGAAAAGTAATGTTTTCGCAAAATGGCTTTACTTGGCCTTAGCCCCCTTTCGGGAATTCAATAATTTAACACATTAATACATTAAACTTTTAATTTTATTTCCAAAAGAATTTACAATAATTTTGTTATATTTCTTACTCGCTAAAATTAAACTATTCTTCTTATAAAGCTTCCCAATAGTTCAATAATGTAGTCACATTTAAACGCACCATTAGTTTTGCTTTTGGCAAAAACACTGTCCGAGTTTCCCCGCCCATGTTAGGATGATCAGACTTACGTGCCGTAAACCCTAAAATAAAACCACGCAATAGTGGAGGTAGGATGAGAGCGTATGGCTGTCTTTCATTTAACATGGGTAGGGTTAAAGTTATATCCCCCGTCTCCCGCCCACAAAAAACTTTCGCAACAACAAAAAACAAAGAGTTGTGAGCTGAGTATTTAGTAGAGAAAGTAAAACTCAAATCGTTTTTAAAAAAGGATTTAATTTTATTAAATAAATTCATTACTTATTATTTTCAATAAAAATTCGCAGAGAAGAATTTAAATAGTATGCCCGTCTCTGCATCATGCCATTTTACAGGCCAACTATGCTAGGCTTCTTCGATGGAGGTTCGGTTCTCAGTTGAATACCATAGTACTTTCACTTCTACTCAAAGTTAAGTACTGGCCTTGTAAAATGTGAAATCCATGTATTTTCAATTAGACGCCTAAATGACTTTTTGGTGGTATATTGAATTGTATTAAATTTGTTTATTTGACGTTTACCCTTTGGGTATATTTTGGTGGTTTATTAAATTCCCAGAATCCAATCCTAAAATTAGATTGTAAACCCATCGAAAAAAGAAAGGCAAAGGGTCCATCATTGTGTTTCAGTTTATTATTAAAGCCAGCATAGTTTTTTGTGATAACACCAAAAAGTAAAAAATAATAATCTGGTTCAAAAACTTGTAAGCAATTTTTAACACAAAATTATTCATATTTTTAAACACTTTTATATTTTAATAGTAAAATTCAGGATCATTGTAATTAAATTATTCAAATCAAATCAGGTTGGAATTCTGGTAAAAAATGTTTAAATTCAAAGAAACTCAGAAAAAACAAAAACAAATATCAAATTCCGACAAGAGTCACAATTGTACATTCTGTCAGAAATCATTTAAAACAAAATCTGAATTGTTCCAGCACATCCGCACACACACCAATGAAAAACCATATCAATGCAATATCTGCAATAAAAGTTTCAAACAGAAAGGATATTTGAAGTACCACGAAAGAATTCACACAGGAGAAAAACCATTCCAATGTAAACACTGCAATAAAAAATTCATACGTAAATACTATTTAAAGACACATTTGAAGATACATACTGGACAAGGATTCATCAGTTGTACAAAATGTACAAAACAATTCAAAACAAATCAAGAACTTAAGAAGCATATGATAACCCACACAAAAGAAAGCAAATTCATTTGCACAATTTGCAAATATCCAGCACAATCCAAGAGTGGATTAAAGCAACACACTATTGGAGTTCATTCAGATGAAAATCCTTACAAATGCAAAGAATGTGGAAAACAATTTGGATGGAAAGTGCATTTGAAGTCTCATATGCTTATTCACAAGGGTGATTTTGGTGTTTTATTGAAAATTGAAGATGTTGGGGATTTAATGAATAATTTACGAGTGAAATATGGAATTGGATTTTGTGATTCAGATGGATGGAATCCAATACAAATTGAAGATACACCACAATTAATCAAACACATTAAACTCAAATACACAACTAAACCATTCCATTGTACAAAATGTGGACAGTTGTATAGTCAAAAGAGTAATTTAAAAAAGCATATGAAGATTCATGATAATTTGAAGGAATACAAATGTGATGATTGTGGGAAGGAATTTGTACAGAAGATGCATTTAATTTATCATATTCGTATTCATACTGGTGAGAGACCCTACAAATGCCCTCTTTGCACTAAAACATTTACTCAAAGTAGTCACATGAAAGTTCATTTAAATATTCGTCATATTAAGGAAAAACATTGGAAATGTAAAGTATGTGATGTGGATTTTACATCAAACGATGGTTTGTACAGACATAAAAAATCCAATCTGTGTGTCGAGACTCATGAAAATATTAAATTTTCTTAAGAATTATTGAATATAAAAATTGTTTTTAATTTCTATTTTATGGGTTTTTTAATGAATGAATAAAAAGAGACTTTTAGATTTGAATTATTTTAATTTTTTAATAAATAATTTTCATAATGATGAGTTTAAATCTAAGATTTGCAAATTCATTCCACAGACTTCATCTTTTTCATTTTAATGAAATCGATCTTATAAATTGCGTTGACAATTTAATGTAACATGACCACTTGCATAATTCCGTTTCCACTCTCCACTTCATTCCTCAAAAGTCAAAACCCATCCTTACCAATTTTCATTTTCTCCAGCCAGAAGAAAGGGATAAAAAAAGAAACACGATTTTTACAAGTGGATTTTCTCGATGGAAATTCTACATTCACTTCTGCTCAAAATTAAGTTCTGGTCATGTCAAACGTGAAATCCATGAATTTTCAATAGAAGCCTAAATGACTTTTTGGTGGTTTATTAAATTCTCAAAATCCAATCCTAAAATTAGATTGTAAACCCATGTAAAAAAGAAAGGCTAAAGGGTCCATCCTTTTGCCTGACTTTATTACTAAAGGCAGCATCGTTTTTGTGATAACTTCAAAAAGTAAAAAATAATTATCTGGTTCAAAAACTTGTAAGTAATTATTAACACAAAATTATTCTTATTTTTAAATAGGATTTCTAATTACTTTTTATATTTTAAGAATAAAATAGGATTATTTGAAATTAAATTATTCAAATCAAATCAGGTTGGAATTCTGGAAAAAATGTTTCAAACTAAAGAAGCCAAAAAACAAATACAACAATCCAATTCTGACAAAAGACACAATTGTACATTCTGTCAAAAATCATTTAAAACCAAAGGTGAATTGTTCCAGCACATCCGCACACACACAAATGAGAGACCATTTCAATGCAATATTTGTAATAAAAGTTTTAAACAGAAAGGAGATTTGAAGATACACGGAAGAATTCACACAGGAGAAAAACCATTCAAATGTAAACACTGTAATAAAAAATTCATAAAGAAATCACAAATGAACATCCATTTGAAGGATCATACTGGACAAGGACTCACCAAATGCACAAAATGTACGAAACAATTCAAAACAAACCATGGACTTAAGAGACATATGATAACCCACACAAAAGAAAGTAAATTCATGTGTACAATTTGCAAATATCCAGCACAATCCAAGAGTCATTTAAAATATCACACCATTGGAGTACATTCAGATGAAAGTCCTTACAAATGTGAAGAATGTGGAAAACAATTTGGATGGAAAGTGCATTTGAAGTCTCATATGCGTATTCACAAGGGTGATTTTGGTGTTTTATTGAAAATTGAAAATGTTGGAGATTTAATGAATAATTTACGAGTGAAATATGGAATTGGATTTTGTAATTCAGATGGATGGAATCCAATAAAAATTGAAGATACACCACAATTAATCCAACACATTAAAATCAAATACACAACTAAACCATTCCATTGTACTAAATGTGGACATCTCTCTGGGTCAAAATCAGATTTAAATAAGCATATGAAGATCCATGATAATTTGAAGGAATACAAATGTGATGATTGTGGGAAGGAATTCGTACATAAGAGCAATCTAATTCGCCATATTCGAATTCATACTGGTGAGAGACCCTACAAGTGCCCACTTTGTACAAAAACATTTATTTCAAGTAGTGACATGAAAATTCATTTAAATACTCGTCATATTAAGGAAAAACATTGGAAATGTAAAGTATGTGATGTGGATTTTACATCAAACGTTGGTTTGTATAAACATAAGAAATTCAAACGTTGTATTAAAACAGAGCTTGCATGCAATGTTTATTAAACTTAATATTAGCAAAATAAAAACATTTTTCTGAATGATTTATTTTTTGCCACATTGAATAAAGAATCTTATTGATTTAAAATAATGACACACAGATCACAATGGATATTTTTTAAATCTTTGGATTAACTAATTACAATTAGATTAAATATAAAGCTAAAGTTACAAATAAATATACACGCATGCGAAACTAAAAATAATGATTACGAAAATTACAGACATGTTCTTCTTTTTCTTTTTGTTTAAAATAATGATGGATAAATGACAAGACTCATGAAATAATTTCAAAAATTACAAATGGAAGGAGTTTCTTTTTTAAAAAATGAATAAATTGATTGATTATACTTGTGGATTTGAAGGTCCATAAAGAATCTGTTCAAGACTCACATAAGTCACTGCTAAGAATCCAATTAGTCCAAATAACATAACACCCAAATCCTTCCATTCCAGACTGATAAAGTTATGCTGTTAAATTAGGATGTAACTTTTAATTTATTAAAATATATGTTTTGGATTTAATATTTTAGTAAAGTGTTTTTGATTTTTATGATTGGGTGGTGATGATGTTGATGATATAAAACCCTAAAAATAAAAAAGGGATTCTTAAGAAGAGTTTAAATTAAAATACAGGAGTAAATTTTATGTTTCATTCGTGAAGGAAGTGCCTTACAACAAAGGTGTGTGTTTGTTCATAAAAACCAAACCAATAATTATAAATTATAAAAATATATTAAGTGTTTAAACGTATCACGTATTTACCATCCTACACTTCTAAATTTAACACACTAATTTTAAAATGTTTTATTCAAATTTTATTTTGTGGATGTGGATGTTTTGTATTTTATTTATTTCTGTTAAATCCAGTCCCCTTAATAATAGTAAGTTATATTTTATTTGTTTTTAATTCAAAATATTATATTTATACAATAAAATTAACCTAATAAAAATATTAATTATTTTTAGATGATTCTGAAAAATTATCATCTGAATTACAAAAAGAGAATCCTAAACCAAGGATGGAATTTGGATTTATAAATTCTGATGTTGATGATGAAACATGGAAAGGATCAGTACGTCTTCCAACATCTATAAAATCCGGAAGGAATGAAAATAGCAGGTATAAACTTAGACGTGATGGTAGTTTATCTATTGAATTAAAAGGAAATTCTGACTCTCCGAATAATAATAATTATTATTATAATCCACAACAATATCAAAATAATAATTTAAATCCAACGGATCTACGATCATTTTCCGTAGTAATTTCTGATGTTGATGTTATTGGTAATTATTTACCAAATTCAGGATTATCTTCTGAAGATAATTATTCAAAGGCTGGTGTTAATAATTATAGACTTCAATCAAATACAATTCATCGTATGAATACATCATGGAAATTAAATTCATACAATAATAATAATAATAATAATTTATCAAAAGATTATTTATTAAAATTCATATCAAAATATTCACATCCAACATCATCAAATTATGAAAAATCTTCTAAAAATATGGATTTAAATAATAATTTATCAACCCCAATTTTAAATAATACTAAAAGAAACAATTTAGAATTGAATACAAATAATTCAAAATCATTAAAAATGGATTCAAGTTTAAATTCAGATGATGAATTATTTGGAGATCTTAAGAAATTAATGACAATTTTAATTAAATCAGGAGAATCTAAAATGTCAAATAAAAAAGAAGGATCAGAAATAATTAATATTTTAATTCAACCAAATAAAACAAGAAATGAAGAAAATGATCCAATTAAATTTATTAAAAATAATCAAATAAAAGAACTTCTTGATGCTATAAGAGAAGATGCGGATTTAAATATTCTTGCTCATGAAATTTCATCTGCACTTTATACACCTCCATCACAAATTAATAAATCAAATTCAGAATATTCTTCTACTGGAAGTTCAATATGTTCAAACTGTGATCCACTTGAAAATATTCAACCAATTCCAATTAATAATCAACATTTAATACCTATGAATCCACAACTTACAATTTCATCAACTCCTGATGGATTTCCATTAACTGGAAATGGTTTATTAAATTTAAATCATCCAAATCTACAATTTCATCAAGCATTACATCATTTAATTTCCAATGGAACTCATCCTACTCAAATTAATGTAACTGCTAAAACAAATGTTATCAATGTTTTTATTATTAATTATAATAATAATAATCAAAATTTGGATGAAATTCAAAATAAATCTCAAGATGAAATTATATATACTAGAATTAATAAACCTAAAATTCCTCAACAACATTTACAAATACTTGAAACAACAACACAACAACAACCATCTAAAATTCCAATTAAATTACCAATATTTCCAATTGCACCACGATCAACTACACCAAAATCATCATCAACTTCTAATATTTATACCAGTAGTACGAATTTACCAGAAAAAATTAATATATTAGATCTACTACCTGGAAAATTAAATTCATTTACTCAAATAGAAAATGAAGGGACAGATACAACAGGATTAAGTCCTGATTTATCTCATGTTAGTTGGATTATTAATCAAAAACCACCACCTAAACCTCTAGTTTTTAATTCACCGTTAAAACGTAACCGTCGTCCAACAATTCGTGGACTTAATCAACATAATAACGGAATGACTTATTCAAAATCTCCAATTGACATTAAAACTCAAGAATTAAATCAAAGTTCAACACCCTCATCTTCATCATCTCTTGATTTAAAACCAATGTCCGAAGCCTCAGGTTTTTTATTTTCTATTATTAAAAACCAAAGTCAATCAACTCATAATAAATCTTATAATATAAAAGAAATAAGTGGAACAACATCAACTACTCAAAAGAATCAACCTAGAATAGAAGAAGAGAGAAATTGGGAAGATCCTAATAAAAAGTGGATCAAAGTTAAAGTGATTACCGAGTCATTCTCACCTACTTCTTCATCATCTCAAATATCTAAAAATAGTACATTTAACAACATAAGTTCATTAAGATATTCCCACAACAATAGAGATATTACAGACATTGGGGATGATCATGATGTTCCGTTAGTTCAAAATTTTCTTAAAAATGTTCTCTCGTCAAATGAATGGAATCTCTCATCCACGACCACATCTTCAAATTTATTATGGCCATATACGAAATCCACCACTACTGGTGGTAGCAAATTAAATCTTCCTATTTTTATACCATCATCTTCAACAATAACATTAAAAAATCCAATTATAAATAATAATAAATATCAACATCCTGTCCCACTCACACTTTTCTCATTTAATCAATCAACATTTCCAATCATTCATAAAAATCCAATTAAAAATAATAATAAAACACTTGCCAAAATGTTAGAAAATGCTGAATCTGCATATTCATCTGCTGCAATACTACCTATTTGGTTCCCTATTTTATTTGGAAATGGATTTAAAAAATCAGATACAAAAAATTAATTAGTTTTTAATTAAAATATTCCTTTATTGATGAAACGACAAAAATAAACTTATGACTTTATACTCTAACTGAAATTTTTTTAATTTATTTTTTGACAGAGTGATGGACATGACGACAAAGAATGGACATGTAGATTTATTTCCTCAAAATAGAAAAAGAGACAACCGTAGACTCTACAAATTTTCTCAAAGTAGTACGGAAATTGGTAAAGTTGAAGATAATTCTGATGTTGGAGATTTAGAAGAAGATACTGAAGAGCCTGAACCACTTGTAGCTCAATCTTTATCTGCCATGGCATCACATTTGATTGAAAGTCCAGAAGATTCTTTTGAAAATTCTGGTGAAAAAGATATATTTATTCAAAGTATTATTCAACATCAACAACAAAACAATAAAGAAGGAGGTGGAGAAAATTTATCATTTGGTGAAAGTCAAGGGAGTGAAGGAGAAGTTGAAGAAATAATTGGAGATCAAAGTACTGAAAGTATTGATCAAATTCAAGAAAAATCTGAAATGAAAACAATAGGATCTCCATCTGGATTTCTTCGTCCTAAACCTAATCCTTCTTCATGGTTTACTGAAACAAGATTAACAACAACAACACCAAAAGGACTTACAACATGGAGTGCTGTTAATGGAGGATCTAATTCTAATTTTAAAATTAAAATTCCATTAGATTATACTGTATCAAATATACTTGGATTTCAATCAACTACAAACAGAGATACAATCCCTACAACTACTGAAACAATACAACAAACTACAATACCAAATACTGAAATACCTAAATTTACATGGACAATTCCAACAACAAAATCATATAAAAAATCTCCACCATACACTAGATTTAAACCAAAGAGACCAGATCCAAGTAAATATATTAAAAAACCACCAGTTAATGTAATTGCTAAACCAATCACTTCTTCTGATACACAGACTACTTTTCAATTGATTGTTCCTGAAAAAAATGCCCATTATAATAGACCAGCTAAAAGACCATTCCCATGGCCTAAAAATCCAACAACAAAACCAATTAAAAAAATACCATTCACCCGTATTACTAAAAAACCAAATTCAAAATTAGCATATAGTACTAAAACTCCTATTTTAAGTTTAACTACTCCATACACAACAACTACAACAACACAATCACCTACAACAGTTTATCTTAGAAATCCATATCCAACACCCATGATTCAAGCATTTCCAATATCATTTACAAATATACCATTCTTTGATTTCTTAAGGAGTCAAATGTTACCTAGAATTGGTTTAAGTTTAATTAGTTTAATGGCAAGTTCTCCTCTTCTTCTTACTTTAATTGGAAGTGGTGTAGGAAGACGTAAAAGAGATTTAAATGAATACAATTATCAAAATATTAAAATATCAAAAATATTTGACAGACTTGAACTTGACGATCCAAGAAATAGACAACAATCAAATCCTTATGATGAACATCCGGCTGGAATATTTTCAGCTAAATTGACTAATTTACTTGGAAATTTATTTAGACAATATTTTAGATTAGACGCATTTGGATTTGGAAATATTAATAACAAAAATAAAATAAATAAAACAGGAAGTGGAAGTGGAAATAAAAATAAATAAAATAAAGGATTCAGAATATAAAATATAATTTTATATTGTATATTTTATAACATCCAATATATATAATATATAAAATATTTATATTAGACTCAACAGAACCAAAACCAAATATTATAATATTATGTATTTATTTATTATTCTAATTTATTAAAACTCTTGTAAGAACTTATTGTTTCTTGTTTTTAATAAATTAATATCAAAAAGAAAGTTTTCTTAACTTTTTCTTCAAATTGAAACAAAGGAGTTCCTCATTCGATTTTCAATTGTTGTTTGAGGCGTAGGACAATACTTTTTACAAATGTTTACTGCATACTTTTCATAATCTATAAAATTATCTTTTTAAAATTGAAATTGTCAAAGTAATTTATTTTGTTTTTATTATTTGTTCTCGAAATAAATTTTATAATTTGTTTTATACATTCCTTCTGTTTTATAATTTTCTGAATAAGAATTTGGAATAATTATTCTGATTTGATTCAAGTTAAAGTAAAATAGAATTTACATTAATTTTGAGGAGATTAATAGTTTGGAATTATAGGTAAGTAAATGAATTAAAAGTTATAATATTTCATATATTATTTGATTATTTTATTTTTATTTTAGAATAGAAATTTAATATGGAGAAGGATGAACAACCTGATTTTGGAGCTATGAAATGGTTAGCTGTGGATCTAAACAATGTAGCACCAGCAATTTTAATTAAAAGTGATACCTGGCCTTACATGGAAAATCCATTTAATAATAATTCTAATAATATTGGTAAACAAAATGATAAGAGTACCCTTAATCTAAAGAAAACTACACTACTACCACCAACAGCAACAACAGCAACATCTAGAAAATAATCATAAATTATTAATCCTTAGTTAAGTTGTATTTCAAAAAGGAAATCCCATGGGAAATAATTATAATGAAATTTAGTTTAAAAATGCATCCTTCAATTAACAATGAAAATTCGGGTCAATGAAATCTCTATAAAAAAAATAGTAATTGCAAAAATAAATGTTAATTCTTAGTAACAGATGTTGTTTCCAAATTTCTAATTATTTCTTATTTTCATTTATAAGTGTTGGAAATACTGACCTTACCATCAGTTTCAATTTTTATTTTTTATTTATCAAATCATAAAATGAATCTTTTTCTATCTATAACTTTGATTTTACTTTCAACTATCCTGGCTAACGTCGCTGGATCTTCAATTCAAGTAAATAATTTATTAATATTGATTTGAGAGTTAAGAAATAATTGGTTTAATTTTTAGAATTCCAAGGAATGGATTCCAGATTCAGATAATAAAGTTTGGGAAAGTTTTCCTAAAGAACCAGAAGATTCAATTCAAGAAACAGAAACATCAACTACGAATCCAATACCACCAGATTTTAACATTAATGACCTCAATTTAACTTTTTCAGACAACAGAATTTCTGGTGGAAGGAAACCATGTCGTAAGTTATCATAATTTACAATTTAGAATTGAATTATACAAAATTATTTTATACAACAGGTTGTGGTGTCGGAGTTGTAAAAATTGTAAATGGAGAAACTGCTAAAATAAATGACATCCCTTGGACAGTTGCCTTAATTAGAAATGGTGGAGGATTTCTTAATCCTTTTGGTGGATCTGGAAGACCATTTTGTGGTAAGTATTTTATTTATTAACTACAAATAATCTCTACTTACTGACTGACTGAATTAATTTCAGGTGGGACCCTTATTAATGACAGATACGTTTTAACTGCAAGGTTCTTTAAATAAAAATTAATGAAAGATAATAATGAATATAATATAATATATTATTATGTAGTCATTGTGTTGATGGTCAACGTGAGAGTGGTATTTCTGTTTTATTGAATGAACAAGATTTACTTTTATCAACTGAAACTGTTGGGGGTACAAAAAAAGTTGGAATTTCTAAAATTATTATGCATCCAAACTATTCGAGGAGAACAGGTTAAATATTTATTATAAATATTTATTGGATTTAATTATAAATAATTAATATTTATTTTTAGTTGAAAATGATATTGCACTCCTTCGACTTAATTCACCAATTGATATAAGTGCACCAAATTCCCAAATTGTTCCTGCATGTTTACCTGCAAATAATGATATTGATTTTTCAACTTTATCTGCAACTGTTGCAGGTAAAAATTTAATGTGGAATTTCCAAAAAGTAATTTTCAATATTAATTTGTTAATTTGTTTAGGATGGGGTACAACATTTGAAGGTGGAAGTGTATCAACAAGTTTAAGGAAAGTGACTGTACCAATTATCTCTAACTCTGATTGCAATACGAAAACAAAATACAAAAATAAAATTACACCTGGAATGGTAAATATTCGGTCATTGACTTCACATAATTATTTAATGGATTTTTTCTATTAATATTCAATAGATGTGTGCTGGTTACGTTGAAACTGGTGGAAAAGACTCATGTCAAGTAATATCATTAATATATTTACATTTTAAAATAATATTTATACTGTTTTGATATTTTAGGGAGATTCTGGTGGTATGATTTATATATTTTATATTATATTAAAATATTAAATTATAATAATTTAATTTATTAGGTCCACTTATTATTGAAAATGGAGATAGAAAAACATTAATTGGTATTGTTTCATGGGGTTATGGGTAATTAATAATGAATTACATTTAATATAATATAAATATTTTAATTATATTTAATTTATAGATGTGCTAAACCAAGTGCACCAGGTGTATACACACGCGTTGCAAAATATCCAGATTGGATCCTTGCAAATACAAAAGATGGTAATTGGTGCTCAGAATAAATAAATAAATTAATCATTATAATTTATTAAATTTCATTATAATTTATTAAATTTCAAATTAATTTATTTTAATTTAAAAATCTTAAATAAAAAAAATTGGATTCTTATACAATTTGTGTTAGTTTTTATTTATTTATTTATTTATGTAAAATATGTTATACGGAAATACTACAATGAAATTGTATCTCATAATAATAATCCTGAAATGAATTTAAATTATTTGGAATGGCGTGTTTTAAACCCATGAAAAAAAACAAAGGAAATGTTATTTAATTTATCTTTTTGTTAATGATGGTATATAAGGAGTAGATTTACAGTAAAAGGTTTTGACGTAGTTTATTTTCTTATTTAAAAATGAATTTTAAATATTTTATAATAAATGTTCTTACAATTGGATCTTCTTTATTTCAAGTATGAAATTAAACTAATATTTATTTAATTTATTATTTTTACTTATTTATTTAATTAATTAATTTTAGAGAACAATAATAGCTCAAGACGAATTCTTAAATTTAACATCAACTTCAAATAATTCTGAAGACGGTAAATTATTATAAAATTATTTAATAATAAAATATAAAATATATTTTAATATTTAGATACAGAACAAGTTACAATATTTCCTGAAATTGAAGAAGGGATTGTAGTTGTTGGAAATGATAATATTTCTCAAATACCTGAACAAGAATATGAAAAATATCCAATATTGGATACAATTATTGATGTATTAGATGCAAATATAACTCAAAATGATCAACCATCACCCTATAGAGCTGCTTGTGGTACGTCGATTTAACAATTTATAATTATAAAGTAATTTATTAATTTATATTTTTATTAATATTAGAATGTGGTCGTCCATCAAGTCGTATCGTTGGTGGAGAAATTGCACGTATATCGGATTATCCATGGACAGCAGCTTTAACAAGAGGTGGAAGACGTCCTTACTGTGGTGGAACTTTAATTGCGGATAGGATTGTTATAACTGCAAGGTTCTTTAATTTGAAATTAAAGTGAATTAATAAATATAATATATTGTTATTTAGTCATTGTGTTGATGGTATGATTTCATCTGGTATTCGTGTTATTTTAAATCAACAATCCATAAGTAATTCTGGAGATTCTAAAATGTATTCTGTAACATCTATAAGAATGCATCCTAATTACGACAGGAGGACAGTTGATAATGATATTGCAATATTAAGAATATCTCCATCTGTTGAATTAGAAAGAACAAATCCAATTGTACCTGCTTGTGTTGTTGGTAGTAAGAATATTGATTTAACAGGAACATATGCTACAGTTGCTGGATTTGGAGGTATATTAAAATAAATTAAATATTAAATAATAATAAAATTTATTTCTAATATTATCAGCTACATCACAAGGTGGTGGAATATCAGATCAATTAAGAAAAGTAACAATTCCTATTATTAGTTCAAGTGATTGTAACAGGAGTAGATACGCTGGAAGAATAACAGAAAATATGGTTATTTATTTATTTATCATAATATTTTAATAACAAAGTTTTATTAAATTATTAAATTTTATTAATGTTTAAGCTCTGTGCTGGAAATCTAAGAAACGGTGGACAGGTATGTGCAAAAAACAATAAAAATATTAAATATTTTATTTGGATAGATTTAATTATTATGTCAATAGGATTCATGTCAAGGAGATTCCGGGGGTTGGTTAATTTAAATACCTTTGAAATATTTAATACAATTATCTTTGTTCTTAGGACCACTAATTATTGAAAATGGTGGAAGAAGAACGCTGATTGGTAAAAAACCTTAGTTTTTTCTTTTTAATATTTTATTATATTTATTTATATTTTAGGTATTGTTAGTTGGGGTTATGGGTAAGAATATTAAATGTATAAATACGATTTTATAATTTAATTTATTTGTTTTAAATCCACAGATGTGCTCAACCAAGTAAGAGATATTGAAATAATTATTTTAAAATATAATGTTTTATTTTAAATTTTAAGATTCTCCAGGAGTTTATACAAAAGTTTCAAACTACGGTGATTGGATCTTACAAAATTCCCAAGGCGCAGTTTGGTGTCAAAGTTAAAATTAATACAAATACTTGACATAATTCATGTGTTCATTTAATCCTATTTATAAAAAATAAAATCAGGTTAATTGACATTAGCTTTCGCTTTATCAAGGAGAGGGTTAAGAGTTAAGACTTTATAGGTAGTAGGAATCTTCTCATTCTCATCCAGGAATTCAGCTTTTTCTGCTACAGAGTGGCCAGTGGTTGAACCGTTTTACGAGAGAATCCTCGATTTAACGAGGTATTATGTATTAACACACCACTAAAGGGGTTTATCTGCCAGTCCGACTTCTCCGTATTACAAAATTATCATTCACATCATTTACACTTTTTCATTATAAACCTTCAACCTGTCAATTTTAGATTAACTTTTTGATAGATTAATCTTTCATCATCGTCAACATTTAATTTATAAGTATCATCATTAATATTATGGTTCGTTTGGTTTGATTTCTACTTAAAAAAGAAAATGTGTTTTTTTTTACAAAAAGTGGATTTTTGGACATATAACATTAATATAATATATAACATAGTATCATATATATAGTATATAATAAAATATAATAATAATAAATAATATAATATAATACAATGTATATATCGTATATACTTTGGAGCTGTTGTTCCTATGTTATTCTCGGCAGGAAGAAAACGAAGGGATACTCAACATCAATATCAAACACAACCAACTACTCAAACATCATTTAAAATATTTAAAATGTAATATTTCTATTTCAATTGTTGTTAATTTTATTTTATTTCTGTTTTGTTATTCCTCTTTTATAATTATAATAAACATTATATTCATTAAATATTATAAATAATACCTAACTCAGGGATACAATTTTACGTTTATCACATTATGAATTTCACTAAATTCATTGAATATTCAGTTTTTAGCTTCTGTTTAGAAAAAACTGAATATTTCAATAAATAAATTTTATAAAATTCATAAATCATACAAAAGACCAAAAAATATAATATCAAATATTTCTATCAAATATAATATATTCGGTTTCTAATAAATATAATATTCATAACGATGAGTTTAAGTCAAAGATTTGCAAATTCATTCCACAGATTTCAAAAACGAAATTTTTGGAAGTGGATTTTCTCGATGGAAATCCTACTTTCACTTCTACTCAAAATTAACTACTGGCCTTGTAAACTTTGTGAAATCCATGAATTTTCAGTAGAAGCCTAAATGACTGGTGGTTTATGGAATTGAATTAAATTTGTTTATTTGACGTTTACCCTTTGGGCATATTTTGGTGGTTTATTAAATTCTGAGAATCCAATCCTAAAATTAGATTAGTAAAGCCATGTAAAAAAGAAAGGCAAAGGGTCTATCCTTGTGTTTCAGTTTATTCTTGTATTTACTAAAGCAAGCATCGTTTTTTGTGATAACTCCAAGAAGTAAAAAATAATAATCTGGTTCAAAAACTTGTAAGTAATTATTAACACAAAATTATTCTTATTTTTAAATAGGATTTCTAAATACTTTTATGTTTTGAAAATAAAATTTAGGATGATTTTGAATTAAATTATTCAAATCAAATCAGGTTGGAATTCTGGAAAAAAATGTTTAAAATCAAAGAAGCCAAAAAACAAAAACAACAATCAAATTATGAGAAGAGACACAATTGTACACTTTGTCAAAAATCATTTAAAACCAAAGCTCAGTTGTTCCAGCACATTCGCACACACACCAATGAGAGACCATTTCAATGTAATATTTGTAATAAAGAGTTTAAACAAAAGGGAAATTTAAAAGACCACGAAAAAATCCACACAGGAGAAAAACCATTCCAATGTAAATACTGTAATAAAAAATTCATAAAGAAATCACAACTTAACAACCATTTGAAGGATCATACTGGACAAGGACTCATCAACTGCACAAACTGTACAAAACAATTCAAAACAAATTCACAACTTAAGAATCACATGATAACCCACACAAAAGAAAGTAAATTCATTTGCACAATTTGCAAATATCCAGCAACATCCAAGAGTATATTAAAGCGTCACACCATTGGATTACATTCAGATGAAAGTCCTTACAAATGTAAAAAATGTGGAAAACAATTTGGATTCAAAGTGCATTTGAAGTCTCATATGCGTATTCACAAGGGTGATTTTGGTGTTTTATTGAAAATTGAAGATGTTGTGGATTTAATGAATAATTT
>JAQGCN010000129.1:0-42006 GCA_034699725.1 Friesea truncata | reverse complement strand
ATAAGTAATTATTATTTAGTTAAAATTAATTACTGATTAAGTCGTCATGAATTGAAATTACTTATAAAAGTAAAAATTAGTGTTTAGTTGTTAAACTAAAAGTTCAAATTAATTCCAATACTTTAACTATTCCTTGACTACAGTTAAGGGGGGGGTGACCCTGCTAAGGACAGGATGTATCACTTCATTCATAGTTCATCATCATCTATTCCAAATTCCAATTAATCAATTCCAGATTTTCTCCTAAAACTCAGACTCAGAGTCAGTCAGAACTTTTTTGGTCAGACTTTTAGAATTTAGAAAGATCTTATTGAAGAGGGGAATTTAGTTTTGGCGTCTTTTTTTCTTTTTCTCTCACCTAAAAACAAACACCAACCGTCAGTCCATAATAGCCATCCATCCTTTTCTTTCCTTTCAATTTTTAGATTTTCAATTAATTTGATTTAACCAAGCTACTCTCAAGGTATCAATCAACTGTTGTTATTACTCGACTCCAAGACTACAGGTAAGAGTTTTACTTAGATTTTGAATGGTTTATTTCAATAAGTTTAAGCTTTTCATCCGAGTAGAATTGAGAATTATTAATTGTATTTTGTTAAATTACGTTTTTATCATTATTTTAGTAATTTTAAAAGTGTAGGGACTCTGCCATTGGTGAGTTATTTTGGGGTATGGATCCCTTGGGCCTTGACTGCCCTGTCATAGATAACTTTCCTTTGCAATTGCAATCTTTTGTAATAGTAATGTCCATCTAATAAATTTTTATTTGATGTTTTGTTGTTTTAGGTTTAAAAGTTGCTTTGCATCGTATTGAGTGAGACATCATCGATTTCCTATTTGTCGTCGTATTCATCGTTGGTTGATCCCTCAATCCTTTAATTCTGGTCTTTGCTGAACTGGAGGAATTCATAGCTTCCTCTACGGAGTTATTTAATTCCGTATATAAAAAGGTACCTTTGACACTTCATATACTAATATAAACACTATCATTCCTAAATAAAGTTTATTAACGTTTTGTTTTGATATTAGATTGGAGTGTATTTCTCAATGGAGGGTGAGAATGATAACATGGCGGATCGTGAGGATTGGTGGAACTTGAATTATATTCAATCGTGGATAATTAATAATCCATATTATGTCCTCGCTGCTCTTGCACCGATTCTCATCATTCTTCTCTTCTTTATTTGGAAGAAATGGAAGAATCGTGGAAGCAGTGGTAAGAATGCTGGTGGATCTAAGAAAAGTCCAAAGAAGAATCCCAGCAAAGGAAAACCAAGCAGAAGCTTAAGGAGCAATGCTGGAAAATCGGATTGAACGATGAACAGGCAAACAAGCTCTTTCAAGTTCTCAATTTTTAAATTTTTGATATAATTTTGTAGAATATTTTATTTTCTATTCTAAAAGTTTTAACCTAATGACTCTTTCTTGTTGTAGATTGTCGTCGTAATTTTTGATCTCAAACTACTATACTTGTGAAAAGAATTTTGATTATGAGAAAGCCATTTTACCAGTCTTTTAATTTTGAATAAAAATGTTTTTTGACTATGTTTGATCTTTGGGTTTCTTCCCTGGGAATTCTTCATAATCATCGTATTTAGGAAAAGGCTAAAAGTAATAAATCAATTTAACTCAAATTATTACAATCACAATTTTTAATAATTTTAACAAACCTGTGATCCCTCCTTGATTGGTTTTGGTATACCAGTAGGTTCTCCCTTTTCAATTTCAGCTGCCCCTGTTTTTTTCATATCAAAAATTAATTGACTCTTGGCTATTTCTTCTTCAGTTGGAGGTTTATCACGGCGAAAACGAAGCCATGCTGTAGAAAATAACAAAAGGTCAGAAAACAAAACGCACATTAATTAATATCATACCTTCCCATTCGGCTGGTCTTTCTTTCATAAAATCATCTTTTTCTTGAGGAACGAACCACCGACTTGATTTTCTCTGTCCACGCTGTCGATCTGAAATCAGTGAATGAAATAAATAACACTATTATTCATGATGGATGAGGAAGGAAGAAGGATGTTGATTGATTTGTTTTACCTGGTGGGATTTCGTAATATTTTGTTCCATATGTATCTTGTCCCATCAAGTTCCCACGAATTTGTCTCGGACGAAATGAATTTATAAAATTAGTCCAAACCATACGAATTACACCACGGTCTTTTGACATAATTATACACAATCAATTTAAAAGCTTTTTTTTTTTTACAAAAAGTTTGTAAACAATAAAAGACGCGGCTTAAAATTAGGAAGTTAGCCACTTTTTCAAACGCTTATATATAAAAAAACCTAGCAATTTACAATTCTTTTAAAAAATTCTTTAATTTGACTTGAATTCTTACCAACCACATTTAATGAAAAAGCTTAACCTTAATTATGTGTTAAGGAATGAATGGACAAAACATCTTTCAATAAAAATCAAAATACTTTATTTGAAGAATTTTTCGCTTCCTCACTTTAACCTTCTCGAAAATAAAATAAAACGACAGCATATACTTACTACATCATAGAGTCCCTCCGGTTATCGTCTTCGACACCCGTACATTAGTTTAAGTTGAACCAACATGAAATATAATTTAACACTCCTGGTCTGGAGAAACAATCTGCTTGGATTGATCTTCGTTAACTTGATAAACAAGACTGTGCAATGTTTCAGTATTCTTAGAGTTCTCCAAATCGAATGTCCACACAACGTTCTCCCCTTCTTTTTCAGTATCCAATGAAATCGTAGATCGTGGGTTTGTACCATAACCCATTACACGTCCCTGGGTAATATAAAATAAATATATTAAACACAAGGTCAACCAGAGACTTAATTGACTTACGTTGAACTCCAATTTAAGAATATGCCATACATCCGGGGCAATTGGACAACTGTGAATAAAGGTCAACGGGAGCTTTAATTCTGTGGGGACTGTGAAAGCCCACTCCTCTGGTGATGCCACGGCAAATCTAGTTGCGGCTTCAACAATTTCTAAATTTTCAATGCGAAAATTTGATCTTTTTTGTGTTGCATCAGAAGGTGTCCAACCGGTGAAAAACATCCCGTCAATTACAATTCGTTTGTTGCAACGAAATCTGCAAATGTAATCAATCATAAATAACTTTTCGATTGAATTAGAAGAAACAATATTTAAACGTGACGCAGGAAAAATTTAAAAGTTTACAGTGGCCAACAACACAGTGCCATGCGGGCTAACCGTAAAGTGTAAAGAAGCATACGACTAGTAATACATAAACTTACTTCAATTCTACCGAGAGGTTAGAGTGTTGTTCGATAGTTTTCTTCACAGCATAATCGGCATGAATTTCGACATTCTGTTTTACTTTCAAGCTACGGTTACCACATCTTGTACAAAATTGAGCATTTGATGAGCAGGTTGGGTGGTGTTTTTCAATATCATCAATTTTGTTACTCGATAAAAGAGTATGCAAATGCTCCGCCTCAGCTACATCTCGTACTGGCTCCATTTGTGGAACACCTAAGAAGATTTAAACAAGATGAACAAAATAATACTATCCATTGATTTTCGAAAAATTGTTTTTACCGTTAACGGAGAAAATAAGTCCAGCAACACGATTATTTATTCCCTGAATCATTTGCACAGAGAAACCAATATTTCCAACATATCTGTTGTAATACTGGAAAGGTTCTGAAGTTCTGTCTTTTCCATAACGGACTTTCTGTCCCTAGAGGAAGGAGGAAGTTCAAAATTGCAATTTTTACCTAGTATTTACAATTCTCTAAGAACACCAAGGCTATAGGCTAGTTAGTTAGTAGCTGATCCAAGGATTCATCTCTTACATTTGGGTAAGAAATGGAACGGATTGCCTGCTTTTTCACGTCTAAAATGAGAGAGTTAGCAGGTCAATTCTAACGAAAAATCTATTTTTAACCCCTCACCTTGGTCTTCTTAGAGAAGTGGAAGTATTAACGAGAAGAAAGATGATTTTTTTACTTACTCTAAAGTCGTAACGAATTTCATACTCAATTCCAGGTTTAAGAGGAACTGCTTCGTCAATAAGGTACTCCACTTCCGGAATCTCAAAACCTAACTCACTAATAACATTTATCTCTCCCAATTTCATACTTTGACTTCCTTCATATATTGAAATATGAATGAAATGTTTTGAAGTTCCATCTCTTTTACCACTTCCATCTTGTTTAAGGCAAAAAAACTTCAGTCCAGAGAAATGAACAGAATTCCGATCAACTTTTACACTGTAAAACAAAAAAAAGAAGTCAAGTGAGTGAGAAGTGAGTAGACCAGTATCAGTAGATTTTTTGAGTACGAAATACAATTACCAAGTTAATTGAACAAGAACCCATTGATTTGATTGTGTAAACCTAAATATCATTGAAGGAAGATTAGTATGCTTATATCTTACCGAAAAATCCCTGTGTCAAGTTTGTTAAGAAGTGGGTAAGCAAATTCAAGAGTTTTGAATAGTGGTATTGTAAACATGAAATCCTTCATCACTTCTACTTTTAATTTCATTAGTTCCATTTCACTAGATGATGATGAATTACTGGAAGCCATTATAAAGTCAATGAGTACTTCGTAGACGTTGATATTCCAAAGCTTAGAATCCTCAAACTTAGCTTTAATTAAAAAGCTAATTTGAAAAAAATTAATTCAATTTTTCACAAAACAAAGAGTAAATCCCACGAAATTTAAAAATGCCACTGAGTGTGTTGAGAGGGAGCGGGCAGTGTTTTTTTTTGTTTGTGCCAAGTATGTTATTGTGTTCAAAACAACAATCACAAAATTGAAGTCGTGTCATAAAGCAACTAGATTTTGAGAATTTGTTCATTTTATAAAAAGAACAACAGTTGATATTCACAACTCGTACAGCAGTATGCTCTAAGTTATATTATAATTAAACAAAATCAATGCTAAAACTTTTCAAAAAAGTGATTTCTATTTCCAAATCAATGCTGAGATTTCCATTGGATTTTTTCTCTCGTTGCTTTATCAGTTATCAACCGCTCGACCGATCTGGTCTAAAAATCAATAGGCTCTTTTTTTACTATTGACTCAATTGATATTCATATCAAGTTTTATCAAAATCGGTGACGCCGTTCTTAAATTATTAATGATAATTTTTGTGAATGGAGTGTATTAAAATCTTTTTTTTTTTACATAAATTTGATTTTTATTAAAATATATCCTTTCTTCATTCAAAAATTTTTTGAGTTTTTAAAAATGGATAATAATAATTTCTGTTTATTTCTAAAGGAAATTCTTAAGTTTACGAAATCGAGCCTCTGCAGTGGCAGTCTCATCAAAAGGATTTCATAATCAGAAATGAAACGACGCTAAAAACTAATATTATTATACGTGTTAATTAATAGAGAATAAATCATTAATCATAGATATAATTGGATCCAGGAATAAATTTGCCATACAAAGAAAGAAAGAAGTCCCTAAAATTATTCTGTTGAAAATCTGTTGATTTTGCAAAATGAAGGAATTAATTTTTTAGATTTGCTCTGCACTAAAGCACTATGTCTACCGCCGTAGCTGTAGCTGACAAAATATCCTTTCTTTTTCTTAACATTCAAATATCATAATTTTTATTCTAAGTTAAATTATGTATTCTCTATAAATAAATAAATATAAAATATAAAATATGTTATGTATAAATCATCAAATATTAGTACCGTGTGAACATTACTTGGACTTTTTGCTAAGTTACGTAATAATAATGAAAACTGGAGCTGGAGCTTACTGTTATGTCTATCTTTTTTAACTTCTTTGATTTAAAGATGCTTAAAAATAGTCAACCCCTATGTTTGAAAGGCAAAGAATATGAGCTGACAGTTGAGAATTGTTTACATTACAATTACAAATGACGTTAATGGATGCTGATAAAATTCTTTTGTTTATTAAATCTATCATTAACACTATACTATTTGACATCCGAATCATCGATTCGATTGCTGATCAAGGGAAAGTTCATATTTAAGAAATAAATACTTGGAAGAAAATGACGCATCGTTTTAAGATTATAGGCGATGATGATGAACATTCGTTCTATCGAGATATAATTTTGAATCGTAAAAAATATCAAAATTAATTCGAAATAAGCAATACACATATCTCTACAAAATGTAAAATAAATCTAAAGAATTGTGCTTCATTGAATTAGAAAAACATTCTGCAATCTACAATCTACAATTCGATGAATGATTAATATATCCTAAACACACGGGGTGTGGGGGTGTAAATAAAATGCTTAATCAGTATCCTTCACAATACAAGTAAATTATTATGCATTAGTTTAGTAATTTCAATGTTCAGTTTAGTGACGCTTTCGATTCAACAAATATTTAACTTTAACTGAGAATTACTTCTCAGAAATTCTGACTTTTCCGTTCTCTTCGACCCTTCCGTCCAATCGTCCCCTTTATTCCGTCATCCACCCTTTTCTAAAGTTATCCAGTTCAAGTAATAGCTGCATCCTTCAAAAACGTCTCATTCCAATCTTAGCTTCCATTCAATTCAGACCTTTCTTGATTTTAGAATATTTTAATTTAAGAATTAAAGTGTTTTTTTTTCTAAAATAATCCCTCACAAATGGCGTACGCAACGGAAGAACAGACACGTTCCAAAAAAGAAGGAAAATGTTTGCTGCTCATCTTATTCGGAATACTTATTTTAGGAGCATGTTTCTGGTTTTATAATAAGGAAAGTCAATCGACAATCGACAATCAATCTTCATCAATTCAAAGGAAAAGGAACTATACGGTAAAACACAAGTTTACACAAAAGTTTATTACCAAATAAAATTTTGAGATAAAGTTTTTAAATGAGTGTTAATTACAAGAAGATTGTTGAGGATTTGAGTTTAACAATTTTTAATATTTTCTTTTAATTTTAATTGTTATGATATTAATTTTCCTTTAGTATTACTCCTTTGCCGCTGACAACAACACGGATTCTGACGAAGCAACTCCTTCTGCATTGACTTCGTTTCCAATTCCAACTACTGTAAGAAATGTTGAGGATTTGAGTCAAGTAATTTTTAATATTTTCTTTTAATTTCAATTTTTATTATATTAATTTTGCTTTAGTATGACTCCTTTTACGCTGACAGCGAAAGCACGGATTCTGAGTCTGACGAAGCAACTCCTTCTGCATTATTGACTTCGCTTCAAAAAACTCCTGTGAGAAATTGTTTTTAGTAAATTTAAGACATTTTTAATTGTAGAAAATTTTATTTCAGGAGGAAGAAGACGAAGAAGCTAAATCTTCTGAAATAGAAGATGAGATCAAGCCTCCATCTTTTTCAGACGCTTGGCTCAAATTTTCCTTTTGGATCCACAAATTAAAAATAATTCAAGAAGGATTCGAAATCAAGAGTACTGAATCGGTTAGCTACATTTTCTTTGTTTTTAAACAAATAAATAATATTTAACATTAATATTCCATTTAGGATTCTAACTCGTCAAACATTATACTTCGCTTAAATTCGAGTGAATGGCTTGTTCACTCTTTACAAGTTTATGCTCGCCTCAAGAAGTCAGAAATTAAGGAAAAATATATTGAAACAGTGTCAGAGGCCATTGTAATTTATAATCATTTTAAAAGTTTGTAACTAAGCTATATCGTAATGTATAATTTTTTATATATTTCATAGGACGAGGTTTTTGCATCTGAAGAAGATGTTGAACTTGAAGAAAATTCGGAAGTATTAGATGAAAATGAAGGGAATAAAAACTCTGACGACGACTATTATGTTGTTGAAAACGGCGTAGATGAAAATGGCGATGAAAATGGTGGAGATGACAATGGCGATGAGAATGATGGAGATGAAGTAGTTGATGAGGGAAACAACCAATCTGTTAACGATGACAATGAACCAATTGACAACCCAGGATCAGAAGTAGTAGAAGTTTTTTCTACTACAGGAATTTTCATCAGTGCAAAAGAAACCATTGTGAAATTCATTTTAATAAATCTCTTAATTGAATTTAAATAACAGTAATTTTAATATTTTAGGAAACCAAGTTCAATGCTGACGAACGTTGCCGTGAAATGGGAATGCGTTTGATGATGGTGAGTACCAAAGAAGACATAGAGTTGCTAAAAACTGTGGTCCCAGGTAAATGTAGTTCATAATAAATAATTGATATTTTTCGTATATAAAATTAAATTCAAATATGCTAACCGATATTTTTTTACATTGACCTAGAATTACAATATGAACTAAGCGAATTCTTTTGGGTGGAGTGCATTGGATGTGGATACGGAATTAAAAATTGCTACGCATTGAAGAACTTTGATATATACGAGGATGGGAATAATCAATTAGTACTTGAACTGATCTATTGCAAAACAAAACTTAGATTCATCTGTCATAAGTAAAAAGTGATTCTACACTTTTATAAGAATCTGCAGAAACATTTAATAACATTCATAATATAGTGTCAAAAATTGAAATGTTATCAATTTATTAATGTTTAGTTTAAATATTATACTTTTATGCTTTTACGAATTGGCGAATAGCAATATTAGATTTTTCGTTTAACCAACTTCAAAGGAGTAGTAATTTAATTTGTCTGTTAATTTTGAATGTATTGATTTTTATTTGTTGAAATGCTCTCAAGAAAGGAACACTCTGATATAATTATTTAACAATAACAAGCAATAATAATTTATTAGTTAACCTAAAACCCCATTCATTCAATAATAAAAAATACAGAGATTAGAATTAACTCATTTAAATGTACGTATTTATACTCAATTAATTCTAAATTCTAATAATAAAAACACATTCTCCTAAATTCCCATTATTCTTTTTTTTAATTGAACAAGTAAGTGGTTGGTGGTGATTGGGTGGGTCGTGGGTGGTTGACTGGGTGGGTGTGGGACAATTCTTTCATTTTAATTTTTCCTCTTTTTTATTTATTATTGTGGGAGGAGAATGAAATTAAGTTAATTGTTAATTTTAAGTAGGGATTTTAATCCAATTTCATTAGAATTAAGGTACAAGTTGGAATACCGAATTGTAGACTAGATTTTCATTATTATTATTATTATTATAATATTTGTTTTGCAACAATTGACCTTTTGATCTCCCTTTTGAAAAAAACATCCCCTAAACAACACTTTTGGTAACAATAAACGTCTAGCACCCTTCTTCATCTTATTCTAATGTTAATAATTATAATTGACTCGTTGTTATTATTCAGTAGTGGACTAATGGAGGATGAATTAAAGGAGGACAGTCAAATTTTGTAATTTATACTTGCAATATGGCTCACTTCTCAAAAGGTCAAAGTTAGGAATACAGCATTAGCGGCTCAAAATTATAACGGATAGGCGTAAGGATTTTTCCATTCTTTAATGCAATTTTTTTTCGATTAAGGTATTGTTTTAGAGTATTAAATGCACTTTATATTAAGTCTAGTATTTTTTTTATAATTTTGATCCGCTTGCCTTCCTCCTTCCTTTGGAAAAATTGAAATGGAAGCTTTTTGGGCTTTTTGTTTTAAAAAGGGAAAAAAGAAAGATTTTTTTGACTTTAGTGTGACGAGACTGATTGTTGTTGATAAATCACAAATAATTAACTAATAATTTATGTATTGAGAGATTTAGCCCATTGTTTGTTTTTTGAATTGATGGCAGTGTTATTTCTCTGCCTAAATTCTTTAGATTAAGTTATTAAACGGCAGTTTCCGTATGACTTCTACTGGACAATTTTTCAAATTCTGGTACAGATACTTCATAGGGATAATTATCTGCATATTCAATTGATGATGCTTGTGATAGTCTCTTTGATAGACTTGCTTGTTTTTGTAGTACTGCTGCAATGGATGGATTTGAGCGCTCACCAAATCGAGTATCAAGACCCTGACGAAAGGCATTGACTACGCGAATCTGTAAAAAAATATAATAATCCAAAGAAAACATTAAAAAAATCCATCAATTAATTAATAATAATTATAAAAGAAACACTCTGAAGACTTGGATTGATACAACAGAGCTGATTTACCTCAGTTGGTTTTCCTTTTTTCCCTGCTTCACCAATCAGGCCCATCCGAGCAGCCTAACCACAATAATTTACCCAACCATTTGAAACAAATTTTTTTTTTTATATTTTTCAAAATTTTATGACTCAACAAAATAATTAAAAAATAGAAAGGCTATAAAAAATCACACCCAGCAGCCAATGCCAATGAAGCATGCGCCGGAAGAAGAATAAATCAGCTCTGTTGAAATCACTAAGCCTCGCAAACGTAAAAAATATAATCCTCAATTAAATTAAGAAAATCAAGTGAAGAAAACACAGTTTTGGACCACCTTAACTTTAACTATACCTAAGATATATTTTGTTTTTACTTATTTATGTTTGCTCAAGAAATACATTTTTACCATTACATTCAAAAGTGTTCAAATTTTTTTTTAAAAGAAATGTCAAACTTTTTTAATTGTATTTAAAATCAATTAAATATTGATTATAATTGAACACATTATTGAGTGTAGTGGTAATTAATATTCTTAAAATCTCTTGAACATTAATATACATCCTAACTTAAAATACTCAAATTAACCCTAGTTTTAACCTCTTATTAAAAATGTTTTTAATAATCAAGATCCCTGTTTTAATTTATGTATAAAAAATTATAAAATTCCGCTCCAGCACCACCGCATAATAATTATAATCCCTAACATGCATTAATAAAAATGCCTTTGAAAATTTAAATTCGCGAAAAATTAAAAGCCCAAATAATAAGCAAATTAGAAATTAATTGTTAATAAGCTAATTTTTATTTTAAATTACCAACCGTTAGGTATTCAATTCACGTTATTAGAAAAAAGAAAGATATCAAGCGAGGAATAATATAAATTCTGAAATGAAAAGGTTTAGAATTCTAAAAGATTCTTTTCCTTGTACTTGAATAGGAAAATATCTAAAAAAAAAAATTAGTGGTTTTAATCGGTTTTTGGATTAAGTGCTCAGAGTTAAATATAACTAACTACCGGGATCTTGAATTTTCTAATTGAATTAATCAGCAGGGTTAATAATTATTCTAATTTCTAAATTTCTAAACCTAATTTGCATCCCACTGTAGTAGCAAAAATATTTATCATACCAAATAGTTATTAAAAAACACACCAAAAGGAATAATAATAACTATAAAATATTCAAAGATTAAATTTTGGTGTATTTTTTAAAAATTTCTATTAGGTGATGACTACTACATTTTGATACTGATTTCTACGTAAGTATTAATTAGTTAAGTGGTCCAAGGGTGTTTCTCTCACTTGTTTCTTAAATCAAGCACAACGAGCATTGCTCATGCATTAAAATAAAATAAATTGAAATAAATTATGAATAAATCAAGTGCAAGGATTCCTTTAAATAAAATAAATTAAATAATAAAAACACTTCAAGTACTTTTTATAAAATAAATATTTCCCATATACTGTTAACAAAAAAATAAAAATCAGGAATTAATAAACAGGAAAAAATTTTCAAGACGAAAAAATAAGGAGACATATATATATTACGATAATATAAAAATTTTAATATACATAAAACTAAGTATAAACTAGCATTAAAGCATTTTTTGGTGCTGAAGTGACAAAACGAAAAAAATAAATTTGAAGTAAAATATATATTTTGGAGGCTTACAGCTTGATCAGTGGAGCTCTTGCTGTATGGGACCGGGATTAATCTCTCTTGCAACTCACCGCCAATTACCTTTCACACAATTAGAGAGGACAGGACGGTGAAAAATATTGTTACAAAAAAATTATTCAACATTTCAACAACATAGAACAGGAAGGAAATTTAAGGATAAGGGCCGCTCTCAAGGGGTCAACAATCTAATCCACATAAAATGACATCAACACACAAAATTTTTTACTTTTTAGGTTAAAATTAACAAAACATTAAAAACAATTAGATTATAATACGTATACTTCTTTGTCTTTTTTTACCAACATCATTATTTAGTCCCACATAATAATTCTTAATTTAAATTATTGTAAACAATGAAAACTCAGTTTGGAAGTTAATTTCGCGAATTAAGATGTTAATTTAATAATTATTTTATGTAATAAACTTGTAATCGCGCCCACTCTCATATGTGCTTAGTCGTAATTATTATTAAATACTGACTGAAATTATAAAATTGGATTTTTCATATTTTTATTAGACTTGAAAATTGAGAGCGGAAAGAGACAGGAAAGAGAAGAAGAAGAATTGACCTTTGACCTTATAAATTTAGTTTGGATAATTCATGCAAAAACAAAAGCAAGGGATTAAAATGGCAGTGACCTTTGACCTTTTTCATTTTTCAAAAAAGAGATAATGATATATTCATGCAACGAAGATGAAAATTTTTTAGAAGAAGAGGTATATATTGATTGGGAGATTATAAGGTTAAGATGTTGAATTTAGATACTAGTTTCAGTAACAAGTATTGGTAATTCTGGTAATTTAGTTTTTTTAAGATGAATTTCAGGACTAAGTGTTTTAGTATCTGAAAACCATCGAACTCCTTTTTTATCTTCATTTGGAATTGTATAATTTTCTCTTCTTGAAATGTCTTTGATTTTACTTGGTTCTTCATCAATATATGAAATATCTGACATTGGTCTTGGTATCCCAGGGTGACTTCGTGAACTTCGTAATGATTGTAGTGAATGTAAACTATGAATACTCCGTTTTTCTTCAAGATCCTCCAAGGTAGATTTAAACGCCCTTATCACTCTCAACTGAAATTAAATAACCCCTCAAATTCCAACAAAAACAACAAAACAAATAAAAATAACCCACCCTGGCTATAATTCCATTATATATTATACGCATCCAAAAATTACATCATATACATTCAACAATTAATTATTAATAAAATTATAACAATTAAACTATTCCAATTATAATAATATACTCACTCACAAGTCACAAATATAGAAACATTTTATACACAATCATTATAAAGAATAAAATAGGAAATTATTAAAGATCACCTCAGGTATCAAATCTTTATAAATATTTCATTACTCAAATTTTTCGTATATTTTAAATTTATATTCAATTGCATTTTTTAAATCGTTTGCAACAGAGGATTGAATGATGAATTTTTGGATGGATTTATTATAAAAGCATGGAATTTTAAAATTAATAAAAATAAAAAACCGCAATCACAACTCAAAACTAAAAGAAATTGGGAATAAAAATTAAACATAAGAAAGCAAAAATAAATTAAACTAAAAATATTAAGCATTAGGAGTGAGTTAGTGTTTATTTAGGAAGTGTGTGATTATTACAGGAATTAAGGTAACAGGAATATCAAACAAAGGGAACAAACAATTAAAAACTTCATGCAATCATAATGCTTTTGTTTTTTTTTAAATGGTGAGTTATAAGCACCAGGTCAAAGGTCATCATGCACCATGCAATTTACTAATTAATTAATGCTAAGCAATTTTTTCTACTTAAGTCCCTCCTTATTGAAAAGGTTTATTTTTTAAAGAGAAACTCGTAGCAAAGCAGCTCTTTTGCTGGGAAAAAGGTCATCAAAAAGCAGAAAAAGAAAAATGTAATTAAATTTTCATTTTGCGCAATTGCGATTATTAATTATAATTTCTGACTTTGCCATTCAGTCTCTCTAATAAAAATTTCCCCTTATCAATTAGAAGAATTTTCTGGAGTGTGTTTCTCCAGTTATTTTTTCTAGGAAGAAATTACGAAGACAATTTTTTTTATATATAACTTTTCTGGTTAAACCGTGGAAATTCAGGAAATGTAAAAATTAAAGAATCAAGTCAAAGAATAATAATTATTATCGAAATTAAATTTAGTAATTAATTCAGAGATGAAATTTTTTTTTTCATTTGACTTGAATCCAAAATTTTATTATTGAAAATAAAAATAAAGAGAAAGAAGGGATCTCTCTTTTCGAAAAGGATTGAATTTATTGAGAGACATCACACTAACCAAAGACACAGAAGAAGAATTAAGAGAAGAAGGACAGATTAAATTAAGATGTTAATTTTTATAAATGGAGATGAAGGGAAAATGGAAAGAAGGGGGAGAGGGGGGGGAGTGTGTGTTAATTTTAACTCGCCATTTTTTAAATTCGAGTTATTTATTTTAATAATTTATGGATTTCTGACTCTGACCCCAAGAGCAGAGGATTTAATGACCAAAGAGGTCAATTAGGAGATTAGGAAGATGAAGATGATGACAAGGATAGAGTCGCAAGGGGATAAAATTCAGCTAAAAAAAGAGGATACGGGAATTTGTTCTTTTTTTTAATAATTCCCGTATTACCTCATTTATCTACTTATTAAGAAAAGGGGAAGAAATAAAGAGCCAATCAGAAGAAAGGAAGCAAAGAAAGGAGACTAAAGATCTTTATTCCGGATTATAAAACGGAAATTGCATTGAAAAAGAGTCATGATTCAACAACAGAGGAGAATTGAACCAGTAATTAAAGTATAAATAGGAAAGATTAACAAAAACAACAGACAACAATAGAAAAACAATAGGAACATTAAGTCATAAGTGCAAGGACCAATCAATCAATGTGCAGCAAATTAATAAAGTAAAAAGAAATTGTTAGCTATCAACTCAACTGCAGAAGCCCAAATTATGCTAATATGAATTAGAAATAATAAGCATGTTAATAATCATCACTCAGCCAGCATCATTTTAAGAAAGTAAACAAGGAGAATGTTGGTGGATATCAAATAAAAAGCTAAGCAAAATGAATGAAATCCAATATGGATTTACACAAAGAAATTAATTAAATTAAGCATTGACAATTAAGCAAGCGTGATATTAATTTTATTTATTACAAGGATAATTTAGGAGGAATAATTTATGGAAAATTGGGATTATAATTTGATTATTAATTTTATGAGGAAGCTTATTGAGGATTGAGGATAGTTGAGGAATTCTAGATATAAAATCAAAATATTAGTTGTTGAATCATTTTAATTTTTTATAATTTAATTCTTTATAGATTGAGTTGTTTCCAGCGTTAACGTTAACTTTACGCGACTATGGGTGGTTTAAGTATAGGAAGAGGAATATTTTATAGTATAAGGAAATTAATTATTAAAAAAGGGGGAATTATTATTATTTACCTGAGTTTGAAGACGTGTCAGTCCCCGGATCCAAAGTATTTGTCCAGTACTTCGTCGTTTTTCAGCATCAGTATCATAACCATCTTCACCGAGTGGAACACCTGTTGTATATTCTTCTGGATGTCCACGACCCCATCTGATTTTTATAAAAACAACAATTTAAATTATTTCGAAACATAATTAATATTTTATATGAGACTTACGAGAATATTTTGGGTACTTTTCTAGTTGGGAAGGTTGTAATGACTTGTGACCAAATAAGAGCTCCAACACCAAAAACTAAACACCAAAGCCACTGTTCTAAATGAAGAGGGGATGTTGAAAAGGCAAGACCACCGAATTGAACAATTAAGATCTAAAATTTAAAAAAGTTATAATTTTCTATCTTAGTAATATTAATATTTTAATTTCTTACTTGTGAAATAAGTGTTGCAATCCAAATAACATAGTAAATTGGATTACTAAAAATTCCACTAAATACATTTCTTTGACCATGAATTTTACGAGCATTGATTTCATTAAAGAGTGTCATCATAACAAATGAATTGAAAATAATTGTCAAATGAGCAGAAGGTTCTTGAATATCTGAACCATCGTCAATATCGAACATCCTATGACCTAAGATTATGATAATTTATGATTAGTTTTGTGAAAAATACAAGTAGACTTCTTAAGTATTAAATGTATTTACCAACAAATAATAACGTAAAGATGACGATTAGTTGATAGATTGCTTGTCCTAAAATATTTTTACACATTGTTCTTGAGATAAGTGGTTTAGTTCGTCCATATGGTTTGCGTAGGAGTAAATCAGGAGTAGGTAATTCAGTAGCTAAGGCAAGTGAAGCCAAAGTATCCATAATTAAATTCACCCATAACATTTGTACAGCCTAATATTTAAAATAGATTAATATTTTTTCACATATTTAGTTTAAGTTTACCTTGAGCGGACTGCTGTCTACTGCGCAAGCACCAACGAAGGCAACAACAACAGCTACTACATTCACCGTTAGTTGAAATTGAAGGAACTTCGCAATACTATCATAAACATTACGACCCCAAAGAACAGCTTTAACAATACTTGAAAAATTATCATCTGTTAAGATAATATCAGATGCTTCCTTTGCTACGTCTGTACCAGCAATTCCCTAAAATACAACATTAATTAGATAATATTTAAATAAAAAAATTGATAAATTACCATTGCAAATCCAACATCTGCTTTCTTAAGTGCTGGCCCATCATTTGTTCCATCCCCAGTAACAGCAACAACTTCACGATTTTCACTGATCTGAATAATTTAATTAGGATTAATAAAATTGTAAATTAAAATTAGTTAAATTAAAATCTTACTTTGGAATCAATGATTCCTTTGACAAGAGTATATTTATCAGTAGGCGATGATCTTGCAAGTACTCTTAATTTTGGCCAAACCTTATCAATAAGTGCTTGCTGAATTTCTCCATTTACATCACGGATTCTTTGATTAAATTCTTTTCCTTCGAGAATTAAGAATTCATCACCAGGACGAACAATACCACATTTTTGGGCGATTGAACGAGCAGTATTAATATTATCACCCGTAACCATTCGTACAGTTATACCAGCACGCTGACATTTTCGAATTGCATCAGGTACCTAAAAAATTTAAGAAATTAGCAAATTGATCAATTTTTATCTAACACAATTATAATACCTCTGGTCTAACTGGATCTTCGATTCCAACAATACAAAGGCAAGTTAAGTTACTAACAATACCATCTTCGTTATCCCAATTAGGCTCACCATCAACTTTCACCTAATTCAAAAATTATAGTTTTAAAATGTTCGAATGCTTTCTAAGAATTTTCTTATTTACTTCATTTTCTGCTGCTTGACCTGGTACAAAATCTTTATATGCAATTGAAATAGTACGGAGTCCATTATTTGCCATTGGTTCAATAACATCAGTAACTAATTGATCTTGCATCTGTTTTGTGAATTGTAGAAGTTGATCATTTGCACCTTTTAAATATGCACATCTAAAAATTAAAATTAAAATCAATTATTATACAAAACAAAAATAGAAAATATTTGTGGGTTATACTTTTTCATAATGATTTCAGAGGCTCCTTTTGTAAATAATCGATATCCACCACCTGGTCTTGGAATAACTGTACTCATGGATTTTCGTACTGAGTTAAAGGTATAAACACGAGTAAAGCTTTCCTCTGGAATTTTATCACGGAGTTCCTGAACGTCTTTTCCCATGTCACGAACAAATCCCAAAAGAGCACATTCTGTTTTATTACCAACTTGTTTAGGTAATTCACCAGGATTATCACCAGGCTAAACAATAAAAATACTTAAAATATTTTCTTAAAATTAATTTTAGGTAATTAATACTTACGAGGGTACGTGATGTATAGGCAGAATTAATAGCGATTGCTGTAATGAGTAATTCACCGAACTGAACTGGAAGATCACGAAATTTAGGATGCTCCATATGCATTTGTCCAAGGAGATAAGATTGTACAACCGTCATACGATTCGTAGTAAGAGTTCCTGTTTTATCTGAACAAATTGCAGTTGCATTACCCATTGTTTCACATGCATCCAAATGACGAACTAAATTGTTGTCTTTCATCATTTTCTAGAATAAATAATTAAAAATCATTACTTCTAAATCATACAATTATAAAAAGAAATCCCATACCTTAACAGAGTATGCTAGTGATAGAGTAACAGCTAATGGAAGTCCTTCAGGAACAGCAACAACAAGGACAGTAATACCAGTGATGATAAAACTAACGAATCGACGAGCATGTGGCATCTCCCATTCGAGTCGTTGAATTGCATAAGTTTGGATACTGAATTTAATAAACATAATCACCACAGTCAACACAGCGATTAATGTACCTAAATAACAAAAATATTAAAACCAATTTTAATAATCCACTTAGTAATTATATTGTTACCTCCATATCCGATTTGGATGGCTAATTTTGTTAATTTTGCTTGCAGTACAGATTTCTCATGTTTTTCACCACTTTCCTTTTCTTTATCTTTTTCCTTTTCTGTTTCTTCAGGGATTGTTCCCATTGGATGAGGTGAATTATAACTATTTCCGACTCCAAGTTCCGGATGTGATTCAACAACAGGAATTTTAATTGATGATTCTTTCTTTTTATCTTTAGCTTTTACTTTTTTCTCCTCTGCTTTAATTTCTTGTGCTTCTTCTACAGCAGCTCCAAGAAGCGCAAAAATGATACCGGATTGAGAATTTATACCAACTGCAGTCACAACCATCTTTCCACTTCCCTCCATAACATGAGTACCTAAACAAATAAACATTAATTAGAATATCAAAGGGTAGACTATAAAGTAAATACATACCAGATAGAATCATGGGATCTCCTCCTTCTGATTTTTTAACATGATCTGATTCACCGGTTAAAGATGATTCATCAATTTTAAGATCGTTGCTTTGAATAAGAATACCGTCAGCGGGTAATAAGTCTCCATATTTGATCTAAAATATAATCATTAATTAACAAAAACATTTGATATTAATAATTATTTCTGATTTTACTTGGCAAACATCTCCAGTAACAATTTCAGTAACAGGTATTTGATGTACTTCTCCACTTCTTATAACAGAGAAATTATGCTCTCCTTCAATTCTTGATTGTAATCCGCGGAATTGTCTTTCTTTTGTATAATCATTAAATGCAGTAACAAGTACAACAACGGCAACGGATAGAATAATTGCAACAGAATCAATCCATCCATGACTTTCATCTTCAACCCTTTCGGATTCATCTCCATGTGCATAGTAGGTTACCAACCACAGAATTAAAGATACAATTGCTGCTACTTGAAGAATAATTAAGGTTACATCTTGTACTGCTTCCCACATCAACTGAAGAAATGTCTTTGGTGGTTTAGGTGGTATAACATTCGCCCCAAATACTTGACGGCGACGGGCTAATAATGCGGAATCATCTTGAAGGCCTATCAAAAATAAATAAAAGCATGTTACAACATCCATTCACACAAAGAATGAGAAGATGCATTGCATATTGAGGTTTAGGACAGGAATTCAATGAAATATGATACTTTCATTAATTTACCTGATACTGGATTGACGTCTAATTTTTCGCATATTTTGGATATCCCTCCAAGTTCTGCTACTTTTTGTTGAGCTTCATCACCACGCAATTCCATAAGCTCACGGAGCTCTTTCAGCGTAATCCCATATTTTTCTGTCGGTGGTGATTGCATTTTGAATCAGATTCAATCGAAAATGAATTCCTCCAAAATAACTTAAAAAAAAATTTATTATTTATGAAAAATTATCACTTGCTAAAATTATTTTCTAAAAAGAAGACAAGAGAAATAAACAAAAGAAAATATTCAGATGTTCCTATAGAGAAATTGTACAAATATACAAAAAAAAAATGACTACACCCTGAAAAAATTCTAAAATTAGATTAACATATTTTTAGAATATTCACAGTACACACAATGTAAAAGAGGCCGGTCTCTCTACCTTTTCTATTCTTTAAATTCACACTATTGACTTAAAATTGTAAACCAATTGAAGAAGATATATTTATAAAACTATTATTTTGTTTATAAGAAATTATTCTCATATTCCACTCTATTTGAAAAGATTTCCATTTGAATAAAAAATGAGAACAATCATGACGACTTTAGGTTTCATAAAATCCATAGCTCTATTCTTTGGAAAAAGTTCATGAATACTACATAAATTTGAAATGGTTCTCGATTAATTTGTTAGTCATGAATTTTTGTTTAAATGCAGTGAGCGCATGGCTTTAAGAAATTGGCTTAAAATAAAGTAATGATACTTACAATATTTGTGGTGATGGAGGTCTGTCTCCAAAAGGAGATTAAGAACTTATTTAACTATTTCCATCTTTCCATGATTCTTTTGTATTTTTTTTTTATAAATAGTAAATATTATTATTATTATTATTTAGGGAGTGCCCCTATTTTTATTGAAAAAGGAAAGTAAAAGAAAGTAGGGAGAGTTCTTCTGTTTTCTCTGTTCTTGAGTAGTGAAAGGCCATTTGCAAAAAGAATTCTTTCTCCTTTCCCCATGAACCAAACGACGGCAGCCACATCGATCCAAAATAACGCGCATGAAAAACAAACCAAATAAAAACCAGGCCTCAAGCTTAACATACCATACTACACTTTTCTTGGAATACACCTAAGAAAATTTCATAGAGGTCAAAGGTTAACTATTCATTTAGAGACTAATAAATATTTCCTAAATATATCAATCCTACTTCTCAAAAGATTCTCCAAACTTTCCCTAAACATCCTACACATCCATTATGAAGAGAAACCATACTTGAGGAGAAGATGTTTTTCAGTTTTTATGAAAATATATTAATATTTCTCCAATTAGTTAAAAATAGTCAACATATCCAAATCCAATGGATTTGTAAAATGATATGTTACAAATATTGAAAATAATAAATGACCTTGAGATTTTGTTGAGTCTGTGTAGTAAAGATGAGAGAAAGTCCCACCCTGGAAGAAAAAGGACTAAAAAATAATCAATAGAAAAGTCATGCCCTACTTTCTCCAAAATTACACTCAAAAAATTGTAAACGAAAATCAACTTCAAGGTCAATCAGAAATAAGTCAAATACGACACCCGAGGAGACAAAAATAAGTCCAAATCCCAAAATAAAACCTCAACTTATTAATTGACATAAAAAGAAGGGCTTACCTAAAAGTAAAGTCTTGAATCTGATGAATTTGTATAAATTTAATGAACGAATTCCGTCACCGACGATTCCTAGCTCCAACTGTTACAAATAAAAATAAAAGATGATTAGAGTAGAATAATTTTTAAAAAAAATTTAGACGGATAATGTGTTAAACCACAAAGAAGGATTAACACTTTCTTTCTAAAATTAATACAAAAATAGAAATAAAACGGGATCGAGTTGATATTGATAGTTTAGTGACACACATGAGTAAATAAAAGAATCTCCATAACAATTATAAATGAATGAATAATTGAATTTGTGGAAATTGTAGGGTACCTTGTTTATAATAGAGATTCTCCATTTAATACTTTGGTTAGTACTTTTTCACATTTCGAGAGGTCAAGGGTCAATAAGTTACCTACCTGACACTTGATACTATTAATAACACCTAATTTATACAAAAACTTAAACTAAATAAACACTACTTACTAAGGAATTAATTACTTGAGAATTTTGATTTCATTGTACCTAATTTACTCGGCAATGTATTTGAGTGAGATTGAAGATTATGAGTAAAATGAAAAACAAATTTTAGTTTCACATACAGTCAAATCCATTTATAATATTTAGCACATAATATTTTAAATGTAAGTTATAATAATTTTTTCAAAATATATTTTTAAAAGTAAAACTTTTACCAATTAGTTCAATTTTTCTGATAATTGTTTACTTTTTTTTGTTTCAATACGTTTGTTTTAATATATAAGTAAAATTATTTTAAAAAATCATAATCACACAATATTATCAACACATACAAACTGATAATTTTTATCAAACTTTTAAAGGTCAACGAATTTATTACATTCACTGTTTATAGATATTCATCGTCTATAATTTATCGTTAAAAGACGTTCTTATTAAAAATGTCAAAAAGATTTACCGTATATTACCGGTAATATTTTACAGACTATATAGACTGTATATGGATTTTAAGGCGGCGGAGTTTAACAAAGTTACGAGTCAATAGATGTCATTGTAACTGGCTTTTGATACAACTTAAAAGGTTGTTGTTAAAATTTAATTACTGATAATCATTAAAATGAAGAAGAAACAGAATGTAATAAAAATTTATCAAAATTGATGATTATTGCTATTAATATTCCTTACCTTTTAGTTTCTATATTTTTTTCCATCATTCACAATTACAACTTCACCAATCATTATTATCATAATTTGAAATAATGTAACTATCTTTCCAAACTTAATGTCAGTTTAAACTTATGAAATTCAAATAACCTTTTTATGATAATTAGTTCTTGTAACTTATTACCGTTATTATTAAAATTCAGAAGAAGGGGATTGGTTTGGTAAGACCAAGGTTAATTTTTACGCACTTTCAAATTAAATTGCACAACTAAAATAATGAATGTAAGTTTTTTTAAAAAAAAAAATATTTGGATTAGATTAATTATTAAAATAAACTCGAAAAAATTAGTTCATGTTTCCTACTTCTATTGTTTTAACTGTGTAATTTTGATTATGACTATCTGAAGTGGCCTGTCTTGCGTCAGTAAGTCAATTGTCTATACGTCATCAAATTATACAAAAGTATTATTATCATTCCATCCATCTAAGTTCAGTAGTCAGTTATTCAATACAATCCAACCACACACAAACACTAACTCCAGTACATCTTCAAATTAAACTCAACCTTCCTAATTAACCCTAAACAATACTTCGAAAAAAATTGCTACACAAACACGACAGATGCCATAGCTCTAATCATGGTTTACACACACATCCAGGATTAAAAAAATACAATTAATTAATTCAAACTCACCTTCTTTCTGTCTAAATCCAACCAACAACAAGCATAACTCTAAACTCACTTCACCTGAATTCAGAGAGTCATGCTAAAATAAATGACTATGAATTCATTGTTTCCGGTCTTAAAAATCAACTTATGAATAATCAAAAATAAATTACAAAAAAGCACTACTACAACCATTTTATTTTATGGATTTCTCTATTTTAAACTCTTCCTGAAATATCATGGAAAAATATCGCGTTTAAATTTATAATTTCCATTTTAACTTTTTCAGTTTTAAAATTGCAATAAAATCCCTTAAATTTTCACAGGTTATTTTATCGTTATTCTAAAACCATACAAAATAATTCTTTGGTAATAAAGTTAAGGAAATCATAAAAAAAGAATGGAACTGTCGTTGTTAAATAATGAAACCGCACCCGCAACACCCTAAACTAAAATATTCCTTTGTAACTAAAACGACAATTTGGGATCTTAAAGATCCATTGTCGCTTCACAAAATTTTTTAAATGCTATACGCATATATTTGTAACTACACAAATTAATCTAATAATAACGAATGATATAATGCTTTGTGAGTTGTGACAATTTTGGATTATTTTGCACAAATTAAAAATGCAGGAATGTTTTATAAGCGATAGTTTTATTTAAAAAGTTTGAATTATTTAAAGTTTCTATAATTATGAATAAAACATTTGAATGGTTATTATGACCGAGTATGAAATAAGAGAACGGTAACACTAATACTTTTATTATGTTTTTGAAGAAAGGTTTTACCAAAAATGTATGATATGAAATCAATAAATTTTAGTACTTTGGTAATATCGTTTTAATGTTAGACAAAAAAACTTATTTACAAAGAATATTCTCATAATAAAAGAATAAAACGAATTCAATCGTCATTTTACAGTTATTTATCGTTGAATCATTACCATTTTTACAGTCCTTATTTATTTTAACCTTTGACCTATCTCCCATCTCCTTACAAAATTATTTTAATGGAGTTTTTACATGACACTTTTGTGCAAATTTTCCAAACTTGTTTTTGAATAATTCTCTCATAAAGAAATAACACTACTTTTTCTTAACCCCAAAATTAAAAGTTCATAGATGGATTTTTGCTAGCTTGGGGGGTGATTCATTTCTGGGATTATGATTGACAAGTGACACAAGCGAAGATATGGGTGGGAGTGAGTAGTAAAGTAATTGGTGGGTACAAATATTCAACACTTAATTAATCAACACATGAAATATTGGTGTATTATGTTGAGAAAAGAAAAGTTAAACCAACTACATGTAAAATTATTAGCTTAGAATCAAATGACATAATATTCCTTTTTTCGAATTATTTATTTAAAATTCTTGTTAGATGAAGTAAAAAACTGTAAGATAGTAAATTATAATTAATAAGAGAGATGATACGATAGAATTTTAATAATAATTGCGTGTGTGTAGGTAGATGATGTTACCTGTTAAGAATTAATTAAAATAGAAAAGAAAGCTTGAAGCAAATAACTGAAATATTATCTTTAAAATCTCATTCAAATCATTATTTTGTAATTAAGAGATATAGTAATGTTGTATTTAGTTTTAGTGATAAATATACAACAAAATGGGTCATTTGGCGGATGTTAAAGGGTAAGCGGAGGATTTTAAGGTGGAATGAGTAGTAGTAAATGCTGTGTAAATTATTTTTTGGCCTCTGTCCACCTGTTTTTTTATCTTTTGGGCGTCTGGTGTAACCTAGGGTCAAGATGAAGAAAAAACCGCTATTCATTTTTTTTTATAAATGTTAATTGTAAAAAGGAATGATGAAAATCATCTCCACTTCCTCTTCACCCTTTCAAACAACACACACAAAGAAAAAAAACTGAAGAGGAGATCATCATCTTAAAACTAAACACACCTCTCATTATCAAAAAACATACTACGAATAAATTCAATTAAGACTTTTTTGCACTGTTTTTATAAAAATTTCACCTTAAGCTTTAATCGTATTTTTATTGTACGCTGTAATTGGAAAATGATTTTTTTTTTTCAAATCATTTAATCTTTGCATTGTGAAATCAAGATACTTATAACTTATACTCCTGTTTATTTTAAGAAAAACTTTATAAAATTCTTCATACATTCTTATTATTTTATATCCTTGTTATGATGGTGGTTATGAATAATGAGACTGTTTTTTATAAATGGTATTTCTAAAGTAACTGGAAGAGATCACACGTCCGCCCCCTCACACGCAAAAATCTTTTACTTCCTTTTGTAAACAATAGACTGATTAAATTAAATAAATTTTAAAATGACTCTGCAAAATATAAAAAATAAATATCATTCCTATAATCCATAAATCATTTAGTGCATAATAATAAAGTATAATTAACGGATTACAATCGTAGTTAATTATTAATAGAGTCAACAACACTCAAAAAATTTAAGGTTAATCTCCTATTAAAAATTTAAGGATCAGCAACAAAAAGGATTAAAGTCACCGAAATTAGATGTTGTGTATTACTTTGATATTTTGGAAACAATTAAAAACGATCTTTCACCTTTGAAAAATGAAAGTAGAAAGCAAACTTTCAGTCCAGTGTACATGAAATACTTAATCCGAGAAACAAATATCCTTCTTGCAATTATTTAAACTCACACCCTTTCTTAAACAAAAAAAGAAGAAAAAAGTTGGGCTCCCGTTGTTAAAAGGCCGAGTTCTCAATCCTAAACCCACAAAAATTACTAATTTAATCCCATGTCCTATTTCTCATACCTTCCATCTTCTATTATTTTTAAATTCGTCCTCGCTCCTTACCTACTCCTCTTAAATAACTTCATTCTACGTTACTTTAAAAAAATCCAATAAAATAGAAATAAGATCTAATTTTAATTTTATTACCAATACTTAAATTTTGTAGTAGTCATACCTAGTCAACTACTTCAGTTGATCATCCCTAAAGTATAAGAACTACTCGAGGCTGCTTAAGAGAAACAAATTTTCTTGAACAGGTTACAAAATTAGCGGTTTCTTTTTTAAGTTGATTGTTTTTAACCTATTTGTATTGGTTACAAAAATTTCTACATGCTATAAAATATAGGAAAAATTGGGGCCTTAAAGTTTTTTCTTTCTGTTATTTGCTAACAGGGCCTGACAAAAGCTTTACATATCGCTATGATGACACTAAGTATTATAAATCAAATATTCTGAATGAAATATATATATATGATATTTTGTTTATATATAAAATATATTAAATATAATATTCAAAGCATTAAAATGAAGTAAGAGTTTTCATTACATTATTTTTATGCTCTATAGTAAACCATCGGTAAATCGATTAATTTATGAAGCGATTATTTGATCACTGCAGAAAGACAATATATTTTATAATTTTGTCTGTGAGAAATCATCTTCAATCAAATTTTTAGAGCTGAATTTATAAGTATTCCTTCAGCATTTTAGTTTTTTAAATCTGCAAAATATAAATATCATGGACTTTACGCTTTCTTTTCTTTATATCATTTTCGTTTTCTTTATCAAAATACTTAAATACGCTGAATCGTATTATACCAAGAATTCTTGGTTACATAATATTGACCCTATTAAACTAAAGCAAGCATGAACTTAAAATTGTTTATAGCTTGTGTGCCCACATATGATCTTATATAATGATTACATCGAGACATTTTTTGGTTGGATAAATACAACAAAAGAACTCAATGAAACTCAGAGTCACTAAGTGAAATAAAAGCTCTATTCTTATTGGCAAGTGGACAAACAAAATCTTAACTGAAGTTAAAGGGTTAAAACCAGGAAAGAAAATATAAGGACCCTTATATTTGTACAATTTCAAGTATTATTAAGTAGTATTAAGGATGAGTAACTAAAATGTGTTTATTTATTGGTAGAAGGATTCATTCCTCTTTGATGTTTCATCTTGTTGGATTTGTTAAGCGATGATCCCTTGTAACTATTTTCTTCGGTTTTTACCTGACTGGGGATGGATGAATGTAATGTTGAATGGGGTACTGCAGTTTTTGACTTAGGTTAGTAATGATAAAAATTCTTAAATTTTTCTGACCACGATACGAGAGACTCACCATACCACCACACCTTTCTTAACTCTTAATCCTCTCTTAACATCTTCCAAAACTCCTCATTCCTTTCTTATTCCTCATAAGAGGAAGTTAAAGAATATAAATCTAAGTTCAATAAAAATATTCAAAATGTTAAAATATATATATTTATTATTAATTCTTAATATTAGTGTTGTCTTTTGTCAATACGATGTTAGTAATTGTGGTCCACTGGACTCAACATTTGAAATAGTGACAGGGTGGATGTATAGTTCACCAACGGATATTCTTGAAGCTAAATCTGGTACATTGTCATTACCAGATTGTTTAAATGCATGTAAAACTAATTCATCATGTCAAGCGATTAATTTTGAGACTGGATTATGTGTTTTATTTAAAACACAATCAGAAGATACACCCGGTAAGCTACATAAGTTTTTATATTCATTTTTCACATTTTTAAAAGTGATGCTTTAGTTATAATGTTAAAATAATACAAGAAATTCTTGTAAGCCCATGAACATCCTTCATCAATCCTACTAAAAAATCCTTCGTCATAACTTTAACCTAAATAACGTGGCTTAATGGATTTTGTAGTTTCTAAATATAGAATTTGATAATGGATGATATTATAACTGTGGGATAATACAGAAATGTTCTTTGTTCAGAAATTAATTTAATCTTAGTCTTATGCTTCTGTTGTAAAAATAATAAAGAAACCCGGAAACAGAGTAAGTGAGTAATTTTGATAAAAGTAAATAATTCTTGAATGATTCCATCATCTATTTGTCCAAGTTTATCTTTAAATCAGGAAAGTATTATATTACAAAACAGAAGCATTTAAGTTAATATTAAGGTGAATGGGAGTTGATTCACAGGTTTACAGTTACATAATATTGACCTTCAACAACAAAAAAATGATGAATGAATGGAATGAGTGAAATTATTTTAATTTTGATTTCAGATGCATTAATAAAATCACAGTTTCCTGTATTTACAATGTACGCACAAAAACTGTGCTTACCATCTGCTCGTTCCTGTGACAAATCTTGGGCCTTTGAACTTGTTCGTGGACATTCATTCAAATTACAACCAAAAAAAGAAATGGAGATGCCATCAAGAATCGCATGTTTGGATGCGTGTATACAGGAAAGAGAGTTTAACTGCAGGTAATAATGAATAAAACACATTAACACCTTATCATAAATCTAGAGGCACTGAACTTTGACTTTATCAAATACAGACCCTATGTCACCTTGACCTAGGTCACTTTCTCAACTTAAACAGTCATAATGTATAGTTTGTTCATATATTCCAATATACAGTCATAGTCGTGTTATATAGTTGAATCGAATATATTAGTTACAACGTATCATCAAGGTAAAAACGACTGATGAACATCAAAAACTTTAAAATCTTGTAATACTCAATCTATTAGAGTTAAAAATCATGTTTAAAATATAGAATTTTATTAAAAATTTTAACAATTTTTCTAAAATTAGGACAATGATTGTTTATTAATGTAGGTTATAAAAGCTGTGTGAAATCAATACAATAGTAAGTGAGATTAGTATTACAAGATTAAAATATTTTTTTTGTTCATTTGGTGAAGGTGCAAAGAAAATAGAGCCAGGAGCAAGCTGATGAACTATCATCATCAACATCCTCTCTCTTATGCATCCTCATCTTTCTTAACCATCCCAAAAAATAACGGATAAATAAATCCGTTTTTCCTGACTAATTGACTCTGAATGTGATTTTGATTGAAAGGATTCATTAGAATCTTAAAAATAATTAATTATTCGTATTTTTATTCACAGGTCTACAGTATGGGACAGAGTTCGAGGTGTCTGTGGAATGTTAGAAATAGACAGATATTCAGAATCTCCAAAAAGATTTACAAGATCAGTTGATTATGATTACATGGAAAGTCAATGTGTACCTGAACCAAATAGAATGTGTGAATTTAAGAAGATACCCAACAGATTATTGAAAACAGTTGATTCATTAATAGAAGGAGTTAATACAATTGACGAATGTCGTCAGTTATGCCTTGATTCCCCATACAGATGTCATACTTACGATTACGAAGGAGTATGTCGTCTAAGTCATCATTCAACATCAACAGTGACACAAATAGAAGAACCATATCTACTAATGAATGGAAGTACTTCATATCAGAGGGAATCTTGTTACAATGTATCCCTTGATTGTGGCTCAAATGGATTAATTGCAACAATCGCAACCAACAAAATATTCAGTGGAAAAGTATATGCTAGATCAAGGCCGAATTCCTGCTCTCTCGATGTTAAGAATAGTCTTGAATTTAAGATGTCGATGGATTACAGTGATATTGGTTGTGGTATAGTTGAAGAGGAACCAGGACATTATACAAGTGATATTGTATTACAACATCATGATCTCATTATGACTTCCGGTGATTTGGGTTTTAGTCTTAGATGTTCTTTTCATCTTCAAAATAAAAGTGTTGCACATGGAATTGAATTACAAGTTAATGGACAAATACAATCGATTGGAACACAATCATCAGTTGTACCAAGTCCAAATGTGACAATGAGGATAACAGATAGACAAGGTGGAGATATACAATCCGCACAGGTAAAATTTATAAATCCCTTCTGAGTATCTAACTGTTATTTAAAGATTGAAAATATTAATACAATACAATCCCTTATTACCCTTATTCTTTGTTCTCATTTTGAGGATGATTGATGAAATCTTATAAATTGTTTTTATAAAAAAATTTCAATTCAAAACTTCACCTTTTAACAACTACACTCGATCCGATCCGTGTCAATACAACACGAGTTTTATAACAGTAAATTATATAAACTTGTTTTTACAATCCTTTTACAACTTGCTACCTATTATTTAATATCATTTCAATAATTATTAAAAAACAATACAATTTTATAGACCTTGAATAGGAAAAAGGTTTATATCCTGTTTTAATTTAACTTTGCCGAAAAATATAAAAATATATATCATTCACATCACATTTTATAATAGCACGTCCAAGAATGATTCTAATATTACAAATCTTAATGCAGTATGTATTGTTTCAATATTTAGGTTGGTGATCCATTATCACTGAGATTTGAGATAACAGATCCTTACAGTCCATACGAGATATTTGTTCGGGAATTAATAGCAATGGATGGTATTGACGGTGGTGAAATTATATTGATTGACTCACGCGGTTGTCCAACTGACCCATCAATTATGGGAATTGTAAATCATGTATCGGCTTCTTCAAAATCCCTTTCTGCTCCATTTGAAGCGTTTAAATTTCCTACATCTGAAATCGTTCAATTCCAAGCCTTAATAACACCATGTCTTCCGCGGTGTTTACCTGTGAATTGCACAATAATGGGTGATCCATCAACCGGAGGTCAATTCTTAACTGAATCATACGGAAGAAGGAGAAGGAGGTCAACAGAAGGATCACGAGAACAACTATTGGTTGTCAACCAACTTAAAATATCGGATCCGTTTCATAGAAATAGCGATAAGGAAACTGAGGATGAAAATGAAGATGGAAGTGACAGATCTATTGCATACTCATCATGTCTCAACATTAATTCAATACTCTTCCTTGGATTGTTGTTTATTGTTATACAGATTGGTCTTGTTGTTGGATGGTTCTGTTTTATTAAAAGAAACACATCAACAAAAGAATCAACAAAGCAATTCAAGTATCCTCCAACCTATGGACAACAACATCAATTTTCAGGGATACCTCGAATTTGAATAGGATATATTGTATATTTCTAAAACAAAATTGAGGATTAGTGCCAATGTTCTTAATTTAGGATTAAATCCTTATTTAAAAAGTTCCAGGTATGGTGGGTTCTGTGATGATTTTATATAAATTCAATGCAAAGAATTTAATACTGAAAGGTGGAAGAATATTTAATTTTAATTTTTCATTGGGGGGTTAAAGGTATTAAATTTATAATAGAAAAAGGTCAGTTTCTGAGCTTATGTTTATATCAGAGAGCAGTTATATGGAATGTTAAGGTCAACTAAGGTCAAAATTTGGAATGTTAGTAATTTATGAGTTGTAAGATTGACTAAAAGCGTGTTGTTCTTTTATTTATTATCATATGTTAATTTCTTTTTGTTAACTTGTTTTTTACGGAAATCCAAATAAAGAATATTCATTACTATTTACGAATGTCTAGACTTCCTACAACCAAACCAAAATGGTAATAATAAGAGTTCACTGAATTCTTATGAAATAAGTTAAGACTTATGTTAATATGTTATCATATGGATCACATGAATTTGCTGTGGGAACAGTCGTCAGAAATTATACTGTTCAACAAACTTTCTTATTCAAAATTGGACTCCATTTTTAATTTCTAGAATCAAAAGATGAACTAAAATTCACCAGGAGTGGGAAGTATTGTGTTCGTATTGGTATTATTATACTTTCACCGGATTCAGTTCAATTTGCTCCTAACAAGTAATTAATATAATTTATAGATATTAAGAATAAAATCATTGGAATAATTGTGTTTCAGATGGCTTTATCTGGAAAGAGTAGACGAATTGAATTTTTAAATTCAAACGTCCCTTTTGCTTCTACTCACTGGATTGATCTTCTTTCTGTACGCATACTTCAAAGGAAATCAGACCATGGCTAGAAATTTTATTTTGGCTACTGTAATGGCCAATTTTCTTCTTGGGGTATTCGCATACTATTGGTACAATGATTGAGAAAGACATAATGATTCCATTATCTAAATTATTAGTTACTTTTAACTCTTAATTATTAACCTCTAAATTACATTTCATTGAACGGTAAATACAATACTTCTTTAATTTGAAAACGTAAAATAAAAAACATAAAACAAATATTAATAGATTTTGTTTGTTATATTTTATTGCTGTAACTGTAACCAAAATTCCAAAATTTCTAAAACATAATTCGTACTAAGAAACTTAAACGCTTCGTTATTAACAGGCTTCCATTTCATCTAAACCATGAAGTTTATTAAGTAAAAGTATAACCACATGACTTATGGAATTTGGCTTTATTAACAATGAATTTCATATCATTTATAACTCAAAGTGATCATAATAGTGATTCATTAGGGAGCTGATACCTCGAGAAACATTGGAATGGTAATACGAATAAAATATTTTACCTGAATATATCTCAGGATTTTTTTGAAAAATGCAAGTACGTTCAAACGAAGAAATATTAAAAAAACACTGTTCTTTTAAGTAAGGTGAGGAGAAATTCAAGTGGTTAAGAGGGCATAACCTTAACTAACAAGCCGTTGTTGGTGATCTAATAAATTGACGTTATTTAGGGTGAAATCAAATTGTAATTGAAGGATAACATGTTAATTGCTGATAAATTCGTTATTACGTTACTTGTCTTCACTTGAACAACACTGGAGAGGTGATCGTAATGTAATGAAATGAGGTTTTGACTTTATCCAGTGTTATTACAACAGGGTATATCCAGAGTAGAGTATAATCAAAATCAGAATCTTTTACACTTCAATCGAGCGTATATCTCGATTCCTTAACCAAGATTTTAGGAAAGGCGAGCTGAACAACAACGCCTTGAAATGAATGACTTTATTGAAAGCTTATATGAAAAATAATTATAACTAATGAAATGAATGAATATAAAAAATGAGGTTAATGATGAAAGTTAAATGTTTGTAAATTTTAAGAAAGAATAGTTTATTGTTACCCGTTTGTGAAAGTTTGATCCGAATTAATAATAGAAAAAAGAGAAAATTTAATAATATAAAGAGCGGTAAAAGATATAAAAAAGTGTTTTCAAAGGAATAAAAACCGACTCACTTTCATTGTTATTGTAATTGCTTTAATTCAATTTTGATTTTAAAATTTAATTGACTAGACTAATTGTTTAATAGTCTTTTAAAACTAAAGAAGCAATTGGAGAATTTTTACAGTTTTAACAGCAACCTATTCTGGGTACGTTAATTTACAATCTTCTTTGTGTCAATCATAAGTTTAAGTTAATTTCTTTGACATCTATAAATTAAATTGCTTAAAACTGAGCAAATTGATATAATTTCCTATTTCAAGACACTCTACGACAACATCCAACGTATTTTTAATTTACATCCGTCCCATACATAAAAGTAACACTTCTCCATTTCATTATCATTACGTTGTTTCTTCTTAAAGTCTGTAACAGTGATTGGGATATTAATTAAGTTAGATGAATGTAATATTTAACTAAATTTTGAAAACTGCTCAAGTTAGATGTTATAAGACTATGTCTTCCATGACATATGACATGAGTGGTTAAGGTATATAAGTAGGGATTATTTCCAAAAAAGTAAGGATTTTAAATATTCACACAAAATCAAATCAACTTCCGAAGGCAACTTAGAATATTTAAAATATTTTGGTTTGGAGAATTTTTTGTTTAAAACCTTCTAATTAAGTTTAAATGGGAACCATCATTGGAAATTTCATTTTAGGATAATTATTATTATTGGTATTGATTGGATGAAACGAAAAAGGTTATATCCGTTTTCTCACGGATTTTTTGAAGTTAAAGAATGAGTGACGTTTGTAAGAATATTTATTTCATGAGAACATTATAACAGCGGATATAAAAGTTCAAAAGTCAAGTTTTAGTTTAAAAAATGATTTGAGTATATTTTGTACTTCAGAGTCACGTTAACACTCATCTCACCTTCACTTTTACAGTAGAACATACGTCATTTTAAAAAAAAACTTGTAATTATTTTATGATGATTTTAGTTTTTCCATGATTTTCTCACGTATATCCTTATTTATTTTTTTCCCAAAGAAAACAATCACCTTAAATTATCTAAACCTACCGGAATTTCACAATCAATTGTAATATGTATTAAAAGAGGAAGTTCCTCATTTTTACATTACAAGGACGGCGTATGATAGCTTAAAAATTACCTTGAATAGTTCAACCGTTACTCAAATTAATTCAAAACAAAAATTTTAAATAATTTTTACTAAGAATAATATGTAAGTTGCGTTACAACTTTTTTTTATAGTGAAACAACTTAAAAATCCATAATTTGTTTTCAACAAACAAACGGTCTTTTCAAGTGGACTTTCCATAAAATGTAAAAAGGATATTAGAGAGATGATTTATATTATTTTGACCTAATTTAAAATCAGGAAAAATAATAGAAGTTATTTCCACATAATAATCCTTTCCTTTGCCGTCATATAATTTTTTATTGGTTGGTAATGATTTTTTTTTAGAAATAGATATGAAGTTGATGATGGAGATGATGATGATGATAATGGAAATCCAGTAGGGCAGGTTTAACCCCAAAAATTCATTCAGCAATATTTTTACTTGATCTGCCCCAGGGAATAAATAACAGTCAAATTTAATCATAATAGGTTAGAAAGAGTTGTGTTCTTGTGGTATATACACATATTATACAATTCTACACAGTTAAGTTGGTTGTAAAAAGTTCATTCTCAACAGTTCTTATAAGTAAGTAATTATAACAACTTAATACAAGAAAACAAAGGCATTATTTCAAAGCAGTTGAAGTAAAAATTTCATTTAAATTTTATTTATTTACGTTGTTTAATGATTCTTAAGGCTGTATTTTTGTATGTTTAATGCTGTAATTGTTTTATGTGGTTATAAGTTTTTACGGTGTGTTTTATTGTTAGATTTGACTGTATAAGGTTTTAGTTATAAAGGTAACTTTTGGAGTCGGTTTCAACAATCAGTGACTGTTTGAATCTCTTCCAGTGAACAAGTTTTGTTAATTTTTTGTATTGTATTTTTTTAGTCTATAAAATGAGTTGGCCAAAAGATGTTGGAATATTAGGACTGGAATTATATTTTCCATCCAACTTTGTTGATCAAAACGAATTAGAAGCACATGATGGTGTATCCGCTGGAAAGTATACAATTGGATTAGGACAAAACAAAATGGGATTTTGTAGTGATAGAGAAGATATCAACTCATTGTGTTTGACTGCTCTTGAAAATTTACTACAGAAACATCAAATAAGTAAGTAGTGACTACTGACTATTTTATTTGTAATGTTTCAATTTGTACTATTTCAATTTCTAATTTTAGGTTATGATAGTATTGGTCGTTTGGAAGTTGGTACAGAGACAATCCTTGATAAATCCAAGAGTGTTAAAAGTGTATTAATGCAATTGTTTGCTAAATCTGGTAATACTGATATCGAAGGAGTGGACTCAACAAATGCTTGCTACGGTGGAACTGCAGCACTTTTTAATTCAGTTAATTGGGTTGAATCCTCTGCATGGGATGGTACTTTATAAAAATTATAAAATCCATATTTTTCTTATACAAATATTTCGATTATTTCAGGCCGATACGCTGTAGTTGTGTGTGGGGATATCGCAGTTTATGCTTCTGGAGCTGCTCGTCCAACTGGTGGAGCTGGTGCTGTGGCCATGTTGATTGGTCCAAATGCCCCACTTGTTATTGAGAGAGGTATAAGCATAAAAACTTGTATTTATTATCAGATTTAATTAAAAATTCTTATTTATTACAGGACTACGTTCAACCCATTCAAATCATGTGTATGATTTTTATAAACCGGATTTAGAATCAGAATATCCCCGTGTAGATGGAAAATTATCCATACAATGTTATCTAAGTTCCTTAGACAAATGTTTTGAATTGTATAAGGAAAAAGCATTGAAAAAGAATAATGAAAAGATTAATTTAGAATCCTTTAATGGAATAATATTTCATTCCCCATATTGTAAATTGGTACAAAAATCATTAGCTCGTCTACTTTTGAATGATGTAATAGTAATGGATTCTAATGAAATACAATCAAAATATCCTGGACTTGAAACTCTTAAATCGACTAAATTGGAGGAATCATATTTTGATCGTGATGTTGAGAAATTACTTTTAAATGGAAGTGGAGGATTGTTTCAAAAATTAACACAACCAAGTCTCCATGTTGCAAATCAAGTTGGAAATATGTATACACCAAGTGTATATGGTGGTTTAATTTCGTATCTTATATCTAAACCATCCACTGAATTAATTGGGAATAGAATTTGTCTATTCTCATATGGAAGTGGATCAATTGCATCAATGTATTCAATTACGATTAATAACAACAATCCTACAACTTTCAACAAATTATTCTATGGAATCAAGGATGTTAGCAAGAATTTGCAGAGTAGAAATAAAATTCATCCAGAATTATTTTCTAAAACTATGAAATTACGCGAAGAAGTACACCATTTAGGTATAGAACTTATTTAAATTATTATAACTTTTTTTAAATATTAAATATTTTATAGCTCCTTACACTCCAGTTGGGTCTGTTGAAGAATTATTCCCTGGGACATACTATTTGGAAAGTATTGATGAAATGCATCGAAGAACGTATCTACGTCGTGATGATGGAAAAACATCTAATGGATCAAAATAAATAATTGGTGATGGAATTATTAAATATAATATTCAATTCAGCTTAGAACAATCAACATCATTCCAGTACTATTAATTAATTATTATCTCAAATTTTTTCTTAATAAAAATGGACAAAACTTAATGGGAAAAAATAATGTAACTGAAAAAAGTAGTACTGAAGATGAAGACAATTTTACATAATTCATTTTAGTGTTTGCGACGTGATGATGATGAATACGGTTTCGGTTTCTTGACAAATGCCCAATCAACTGTGATCTTCGATCCTAGTAATTCTGATCCATTGAGTCCAATTTTAGCAGCTTGAGCTTCCTTGAATGTCTCATACTCGATAAGAGCATAGCCCTTTAAATCACGAAATTATATACTTTAAAACTTTTTGCAAGTATAAGTTTTTTAAGTTAAGATTTACCTTAAGAAATCCAGTCCGTCTGTCAACATTCAAATGCAAATTTTTAACTTCCCCAAAATCAACAAATTTGTTATGAATGTCATCCTGAAAAAAAATTAATCAGAAATTAATACTTTTGTTCCCAACAAATGTTTAACAGATTATTGTAAACACGCTCGTGTAACTTTAGTAAATTGAAGTAAAAAAAACAAACTTAAATTGAGTCAAGAAGGACAAACAAGAAACATTTTAAGTTGAAACTTGAAAGAATAAAATGCCAATAAATCTCTATAAAGTGTGACATTATTTTCCCTTTTATACTTAATCTGTTTGTATTAATGTATTTGGCAATAGAAACAATAAAACTACACTTGTGAAAACAACGCTTCAAGGCTTGTAGATTTGCAAGTTGGAAAAACTTTTGATATTGGAAAATTAAATAATACGAAAAAATACATCACTTTCACTTGCCTTGGTTATTTAAACTTTAACCAATTCAAATCATGATGCGTGATGCGATGGAAGCAAATAAAAGCCAAAAGACTTTAATGTTACCGCTTCGCACGAAGCATAGCAAGAATAATTGGACAGAATGTCAAACTGTTATTGATCTGGCTGAATTAAGGCAGATGAAGTAGATGCTACTTCCGTACCTCATACAGTACATCCGTATGTGCGCTGCCTCCATTAGATAACAATAAATTAAACAATTTACTGTGGTGTAGGACAGGTCACTGTCACTTCTTGCCCATTTTCAACTAACACTTTTTTAATGGAGGCAGTACGGGATGCAGCATCTACTCTACATCACATTTTACTTCTCTTCCTCTCCTACCTAATGATCTTTTTATAATAATTAGAATATAAGATGGCCATAATTTACCTCGTGAGATTCTTCATGTAATCCTGTACAAATAAGAATGTAGCCCTCTACTGATCTTTGCGCTTCAGAATCAGGAATATCATCTTTCCCTGCTGGAATTTTATCAAAAAATTTCAATGGTGCACGATCGATTCCACCACTTGTAAATCCACGTCCTTTTCGTGTAATTGCCTTCGCTTTCAATTTGATAATTGACTCTGTAAAAAAATGACTCATTAAAAAACAATCCGCCGCTAGAGTCCAAAAATTAATGTATCGTTTGCATGTCACTTACTTTCGGCTTCTACTTCTTCGCCTTCTTCTTCGTCCATATCAACATCATGTTGAAAATCAAGATCCAGTACATCAGCCATTCTTAATCAAATAAACGTCTATTATTTAAATACAATTAATCGAAAGGGGAACAAACAAAAATCTCCTCAGCTTTTGTCCGGTTGGGTTTCGTCTAAAAGTTGCTCTTTTCAATTCTCAGTTGAATCGCATGGGTGCGTCTATTTTTACCTTTTTTGAGTTTATTCGAGTGGATTGTTGAGTGTAGGTTTTTAGTAAAATAAAAAACATTATCAAAGTTCGCGAAAAGCGAGTTTTAAATTCCCCACACAAATTAAAAGTCTCATCTACCCCCAACTCCAACCAACAATTAACTCTTTGACCTCACACGACTTGACTTGACACCATCCGGCACAGAAAATAGTGAAAAAGTAAAACTACAGAAAATAAGAATCAATTTTATCGTCAAAATTTAATAAGTGTCTTATAAAATTTTAGCAATGACCAATTTAGAAAAAAGGAAGCCTTCAACATTGAATTCGAAGTTTAGCTAGTCGTTAGAGATTCGATGAATTACGAAAACTTTGCAAAAAAGTAGATTATTGAGCCAACGAAGATTATGGTGGTGGTTCTTTCTGCGTCGCCGTCTGGGAAGTAGCTCTTTTTATCCTATATCGTCCACCACTTCTCATATAGGATTCCCAACGTTTGTGTTCTAAGCCACTTATGTCATCTAATGTCGAAATGCGTTCGAGGTAATCACCCAATCGATATAATTCCCGGTCGCTATCACGATTTTCATGAGCAGAACGGAATGGACGTATACGAAGGCCTAATACACAAATTTAAATTACTGTTGGGTAAAAGATCTCACCGCCCGACTTTATGCTTAACGGGATATTATTCCGCCCTCCACGCCTCTCACGGCTGGATTTTTCTCTCATTCACTCAAATGAAAAAAACAATTCTACCATGTTTAGTTAATTGCTTGTTATCTTCATAACTACTCGATGGATTTCCAGAGTTGATACAGTTATGAATTCAGAATCGCTTGCTTTAAATAAACTGGACGATGGGTTAAAAAATTCTCACTGTGTTAAAAGTTATTTACCTTTAAACTTTGACCTTCAAATAACCTTTGACACAGTTAGAATTTTTTAACCCATCGTCCAGTTTATTTAAAGCAAGCGATTCTGAATTCATAACTGTATCAACTTTGGAAATCCATCGAGTAGTTATGAAGATAACAAGCAATTAACTAAACATGGTAGAATTGTTTTTTACATGTGAGTGAATGAGAGTAAAATCTAGTGGTGGGGAGGGGGAGAGAGCCATAGAAGAGAGCCTTAACTGTCTTAATTAACGCCTCGCATGTTGTTAATTTCAAAGATTAATTATTCGAAAAACAAGAATACATAATAAGAAAAACTGTATTTAATTAACGCCTCGCATGTTGTTAATTTCAAAGATTAATTATTCGAGAAACAAGAATACATAATAAGAAAAACTGTATTTAATTTTACGACGACATTTGGCCAGCACGGTCGAAGTATTTGCTATGACTTTAATTAAAATTAACAAAATATTTGTTTTATTTACGTTTTATCCAGTGCCTGTGTTTTTGCTTCTAAAAATTCAATATTTGGAAAATATTATAAACGAATACGAAGATTGTTTGAATATAATACATTCTTACGAACATCATAATACAATTTTTTACTAGAATAACAGTCCCTGTTGTAATTATTGTTCAAAATTCCATCTCTAGGGAACTATTTGAAGTTAAATTCAATAGTTATTTTGAAAATACATTTATGAAAAAAAGAATTGTAAATTGCATTCAAAATTTTTTTATATTCCCTAAAATATTTTATGATAAGAATCTACATCAGGAAATTCAATATATAAGTCGATCCTATGGAATTTTCTCCCTTAACTCCGAAAAAGTAAATATACATCTTTTAAGCAGGGATCAACAAACTACATTTACGGAATTCTTATTATACCCTGATGGTTATTTGTTTCGTACTACAAAATCAATTATAATATTCTATCTACTAAAAAAAGTACAACACAATGAATTATGTATCTTTCACATTGTGTCGTATAAAGTTGTATTATGGTACAAAACACAAGGTTTTGAAACAAAAGACAAGGAGGCGTCCGTTAAAGGGAATTGGAAAAACTTTCTTGAACATTGGATAAAGTCAACTTTGAATTTAGATCGATTCAATGCTTTACACCACAACGCTACTAAGTTCATTCATGCTAACGAAGTATTTCCAAAACTCATTAGGAGAAATCTACTCGACTTTCCACAATTTTTGCAAATTCTTTTCATACTCTGCTTTGAGCCAGCAAACACGAATCTTTGTCCCATGCTGTGACGACGGTTATCTAAAAATGAACACCTATTTCAAATATTCACTAAGCCAACTTATTCAATATGACAATCATTTTAGTGCTACCGTCGATTTGTTTCCTGGAAGCTACCGTTTGAATATATTATCCCAACTAGAGCTGAATATTTTAATTTTATAACCTGCGATGGGGTGGCGACTAGAATGTCTTTTGCGTTTTATACATACCCTTACGATACAACGACATGGATGTTAATAGTTGGAATAATGCTGATTATTTTACCAGTTTCAATCCAAGTATTAAATTATAAGAATCTTTTTAACGTAATAAGTATTACAAGAGACTTTATTCATCTGGTTATGTTTAGCGTAGCATCTGCACTTGATATAAGCGAAAAACTTTCCAGCTCTCTAAAATTAAACAAACTCACAAGACTTATTTTGTGTGTGTGGTTGATTGTTGTCATGATACTTGTCAACGCATACAAAGGTTGCTTTGTTTCGGAGTTAACATCACCAATCCCTACAACAGGAAAATGGACTTCTGTCGCTGAAACAGCAGGATTTGTATTTGTAATTTCAGGTGAATTTTATAACGCCCTTTTTATGGTTAATCCTGATGAGAAGTCTGGCTATACATACAAAAGGTTTAATGAATTATATCAGTACAACTGTTTCAAAGATGACAAAGATATTGTTTATGGAATCTGTAATGTATTTCAAGAAAACAATTCAAAAAATCCGAAAAAGTTCAAGAGGTATTCTCATTATTATAAATTATTAGATTTATTTCCGCAGCTTCCTGACTACAGTGACAAGCGTGATAATAATGTTCGTAAAATTGTATCAGATTTAAAAAAAGCAAACATTGAAAACCTAGCAGAGGACATTGAAAATATACCGTATCAACGGCTTTATAAGGAGAAATACTGGGATCTGTACTATTTTTGTGGGGATTATTCTGGGATTTTTATGAGAGAAATTAATACAACACGCAACTCAAAATATTTTTTACCTTTCCAAAAGGCGCTCTTGCTTCGATCTCCATTTAATTGGAAAAATACTGAGCCAATAAATCTGGAACATGTTATTCAATTTCTATCAACTTGCGATAGAATCGGTTACATTGACAAAAATAAAGAACTAGATGCAATTATCACTTACGCAAATAGTAAAAATGATAAATCTCCATCATTAAAGAAAGGAAAGAATACATTAGCGTTGAAATGGAAAGCAATGTATACTGGTGGTCAGTCAAATAAAATTCCAACGGAATTGTATATGGGATTGCTGAGGTTAATGGCGATTGGAGTTTTTCAAATTAACGAAAAGTGGTTCACAATGTACTATCCAACAAATGAGGAAAAACTACTAATAAATGCAGTAAAACGAAGCCATTTAACAAGAATTCCTTCGGCTCTTGGTTTGAAATCAAATATACACACAAGTTTTATCATCTACCTTTACTGTATTGCAATCAGTGTTACAATTTTTCTATGTGAATTTGTTGTAATGTTTTATGAAAAGATTTACAACACGATAAATTTATATGCCCAAAGCCGGTCAAATAATAATTAATGCTGATTTTAAAAGAAAACAAAGAAAGTTATTAAATTAAAAGCTTTATATCTGCAAAGTTAATTTTGTGCATCACAGAATTATTTGCTCCTGACAAGAAAAATATATATATCACCCTTGGTAATTATAAATTTACCAAAGATGTTATAAATAAGAATTTCTCATTTGTATATTTGTAGCATCTTGAAGTTGTATAATTCGTTTTTAAAAAATCAACACAAATTCCAACAGAAATTAGAATATAATAAACCGTACAACAGTATTATGCATAACCGACGAAGTTTGCGTATAACTTGTGATGCTTAATCGTTTGTAATAC
>JAQGCN010000128.1:0-42105 GCA_034699725.1 Friesea truncata | reverse complement strand
CCTTAAAATCAACAGTTTTTCTGGTCACAAAGATCAAAAGTCACATATGTGACCCATGTCGTATCAGACGGGTTAATAGACAAGTTGATTATTTATTTCTTTAATTTTACTCTAAATAAATGTGATGATAAATTCAAAAAAACAAACTCATAATCTGAATGGATTAACTTTTTAAATAATAATTTGAATAAAGATTTTGTTTTTGAAATGTAATTAACATCAAAAATTTTTAAGTTTCATATTAAGTTTTGTTTTAATGAGTTCAAGGTTTCTTCTTGCTTCACACGGTGGAAAATTATCAAGATCAAAGTATTGTGGAGCAATTGTAACCAACCATTCTGGTTTGATATCCGTCACAGTTCTTATGTAATTCTTTGTAGTAAGGACGAATTCATTGTACAATACCCACTCTGGTTTATGATCAAGACATGTTGATGGATGGAGTTGGACCACTTGATTATCTTTCACAGTAAGATAATGTCCATTCTTTTCCAAATGAGCAACCTGCATAAAAAATCCAGAGACAAGAGCTTTTCGGATGTTAACGTAATATGCAGAGGATGTAAATTCGGTAGACGTGCGTTTTAAATTAAAACGATCCATAATACGAGAAAGCTGCTGACGAACATTATCAGCAGATTTAAGACTACGATAATTAATAAAATTATCGTACGACCATTGTGGATCCTCCATGTCTGAATTAATAAAAGAAAAAAATTATAAGTCAATATTATAAAAACATTCATAAATTAAATAAATTGTAATAACTTACGTTGTTTAAATGCATGGTAAACATTCAAAAGAGTTAAATGATCTCCATCAATGTGTGCGAATCGTAACTTTGCGTCATCGGATGCTTTCTTTGCTTCATTTGGTCTCACAAAACATTGGGGTACTAAAAATAATAAATTCAATCAAAGTTTTAAGAGAACGGTTTAATTTTTAATTTTGTCTAACCTGATAGCATAGCGACGATGGAAAGAAGTTCATTTGAACAATTAAATTCAGTAGAACTAATCAAGAGTTTGGACAGTTGAGGATCAAGTGGAAATTCAGCCATCATGGCTCCTAATTCAGTCAAATTCCCATCATCATCAAGAGCAGCCAAATAATTAAGGAGTTCCAATGCTCTCATCAATGTTTCAGGTGCTGGTGGATCCATGAAATCGAAATGAACCAAATCATCAACTCCAAGTTTCTTCAAATTGATAACAACAGATCCAAGATTTGAACGTAAGATTTCTGGATATGTATTCTCTTGCATTTCTTGCTTAAATGCTTTCTCCGTATACAGTCTATAAAATAAAAAAATGTCAGCAAATATGTTATTTCTTGAGTTGAGTAATTTAATTTAATACCGAAAACATTTTCCTGGTTTGGTTCGGCCAGCACGACCTGCTCGTTGTTGAGCTGAAGCTTTGCTAATAGGAGAAACCAAAAGAGATTCCACACGAATTCTAGGATTGTATACTTTCTGTTTTGCAAATCCAGGATCAATTACAAAAACAACTCCATCAATTGTCAAAGATGTTTCAGCAATGTTAGTAGACACAACCACCTAAAACAAATTCAGTTAAAAATGAAATGAATAAAAGAAAAAGATAATTAATTAATTACCTTTCTACCAACTGCACCGTTTGATCTCTTTGCAGGAGGTGGTTCGAAAATTCTTTGTTGAAGATTTGGTGGTAGTGTTGAATAAAGTGGAATGCATTTGAGTTCACCAATTTCTGGACCTAAATTATCAATTTCTCTCTTGATCCGCTTACAAGCTTCTTCAATTTCTTCTTGTCCAGTTAGAAAAAGCAAAACGTCTCCATCAACTTCCTCGCACATGTGAATTTGAATAACAGTACGAATAGCAGCTTCCAAATAGTCTCTTTCCGGTTCAGGAGTGTAAAATATTTCCACAGGATGAGTTCGTCCTGGTACATTCATCAACGGTGCATTGTCAAAATATTGCTAAGAAATGCAAAAAAAAATGAACATCAATACATGATTTGATAGGAGAAACAACAGAATACTTACCTGAAACTTCCCAGCATCCAATGTAGCAGACATAATAACGAGTTTAAGATCTGGTCGTGATCTGATGACTTCTTTGAGGACGCCCATAAGAATATCCGTGGCTAAAGTACGTTCATGAGCTTCGTCAAGTAAAATTACTTGGTAATTGTCCATCATTGGGTCCGACATTCCTTCACGCAAAAGCATACCATCTGTCATGTACCTTCAAATCAACAAATTATTGTTACATTAATTAACATTTGCGTATTAATCAAAAAAGCTTACTTTAACACTGTTTTAGAACAAGAGCAATCCTCAAATCGAATGCTGTAACCAACTTCCTGACCTAAACAAACATCCATTTCCTCAGAGACACGTTGAGCCACGGACATTGCGGCAACACGACGTGGTTGAGTACAAGCAACAGCACGAGATCCCATTCCACGCGAATATTCAACACACCATTGTGGAATTTGTGTAGTCTTTCCAGATCCCGTCTCACCAACGAGGACAATCCGTTGATCCTTTCGCAGTAGATCCATAAACTTTTCCTTGTACTCCCATACTGGAAGTTGACAACGTTTTTTAAGTAGTTCATAGTAGCGTGGGGTGTAGACCATTCCTGAATATGGATTGATTTGTACAGCCGGTTTTAATGCAGCAGCTGCATCAAGTTTACTATTAGAAACAGATCTAATGAAATTAGTTACAATACAAATTACAATGTACAAGCATGGGTTTTAAAGAACAAGAATGCAAATGTTAATAAAACTTACATTTTCTTAGCACTAAGAGAATCCGGTAGATCCAATCTCGGCCGTCGTGAAGACATGACGATAATAATAATGTGATGAAACTGTTCCTACACAAATTAATAACTAAAATAATTAAATTAGTTTCAAAAAAGTGATTTGTGTTTCCTCGAAGTCGAAAGTCGGAACATTTAAAAAATGACCGCAATACACTCACTTACAACACATAAACGGACAAAGTGAAGTTAGCGGTTACAGAATGAAAATATTCGGTTGGAGAAAGCGTGTCAAAGCTTGTCATCCATTGTCTAAGAGAAAGGGACGCCACTTTCTGCTTATGGACATTACGAGTCCACCTGAGTGGGTATTTGGACATTTTTCAATAAATGACAAAAAATCAGGCCATTCATAACTTAAGATGATGATCATTTTAGAAAGAAAGTCAACATAGAATTTAGATGACTGGTGTGTATCCAACGACACGCAAAGCCTGACGTAAGGATCGTTGCAGGTAAAATTTTTTTTTATAAAGTTTCGATTTAAGCTGGTTATCCTCCAACATACGCTTGCGTCTTTATTATTTTTGCAAATTAATTTAGTTACGAATACGAACAAACCCTAACCTTTACTCAGTAATCAAGAAACAGGTTTTCCATCCATAGAATTATTCCCACCACCTTCCTTCTTTCTTTAATAATCACATCATCACAGTACGCCATAAAACTTATTCAGAGACGTTACATTTAAAATTTCTAAAGATTTAGGATAAGTCATCTGCTTCTGTTTTAAAATTAGAAGCCGATTAATAATAATATGGTAAGTTACAAAATAATCAATATTGTATCAATTTTGGATACAAAAATTCAATATTTAATTTTTTCAGCGTATTATTCCTCAATTTGGATTTATTGCCTTATTCCTCCTCTTTATTTCATTAACTCAAGGACAAGATGATGAAGAATCGGATTTGGATATTATTAAACAATTTGAAAAAACATTAGGAAAAGGAGTGAGTAGTGGAATTGGAGATAAATCATCTGAAACTGATGAAATATTAGCAGCCATTGAACAAAATCCTAAGAAAGTTCCACCATTGAAGGTTGCAGAAGATTATGGAAAACCTAAACAAACAGAAGAATATCCACCACCATCGGATTTGTCACCAATATCAGGAAATTCATCCGAAATTATTCCAGAGAAAGATCCCTGCAGTTGTGTCAAATATTTCCTTTGTGACATTGAGAATGGTGCAGTAATTGACAATGGGGATGTCATTGGACTTATTGATATTAGACTTGGAGCAATCACAAAAGGCTCACCGTGTGATCATTACTTTGACATCTGTTGTAAGGTACGATCATTTTCGCAATTTGCATATGCTCGCGGAATGCTTTTATTTTTGTTGCGTTTTTTAGCAAATGAAAACTCCAGATGACAGAGTTGTATCTCAGAAGCCTACTTTTGCCCACGGTACTTGTGGAAAGCGAAATGTTGGCGGAGTTGGATTTCGTATTACAGGTGCAATGGATGGTGAAGCTCAATTTGGAGAATTTCCTTGGATGGCTGCTATTGTTCGACAGGAGCCACAAGGGGATAAGCCACCTCTTAACATTTTCCTCTGCGGTGGATCCCTAATTCATACAAAAGTCATCTTAACTGCTGCACATTGTGTCTTTGGGTAAAAATTCTATTAACCTAATTCTTATCATTCATTTCTTACCTTTTCGTTTTAGAAAGAGCCATACAGAGCTTAAAGTACGCCTTGGTGAATGGGATACACAAACTCCTGATGAACTTTATCCACATCAGGATAAACTCGTGACGAAAGTAATCATCAATGAGGATTCACCTAAAATAAATTTATTAATTGATTAAAATTGTCATATAGATTATAGTCCATGAGGATTATTACGCTGGTGCCCTTTATAATGATGTTGCATTGCTGATCTTGGATGAAGAAGTTAAATTCGCACCAAATGTTGACACTGTCTGCCTTCCACCTCCCAATGTCAATTTCGATGGACAAAGATGCTTTGCTTCAGGTTGGGGGAAGGATACATTCGGTATAAGAGAAAGAAAATGACATTTTTTAGAACAGTGATAAAAATTTAAATTATTGTAGGTCAAGAAGGGAAATATCAAGTAATTTTGAAGAAAGTTGATGTACCCGTCGTACCAAGAGGAAAATGTCAATCGGCACTTCGACGTACGAGATTGGGTCCATACTTTCGTCTTGATGAATCCTTTGTTTGTGCTGGTGGAGAATCTGGTCGAGATACATGCCGAGTAATAATTAATTTAAAATAATAATTCGACCTTGTGATTTTTATTAATTTTTTTTTAACAAAAGGGTGACGGTGGATCTCCTCTTGTTTGTAAATTGCCAAATTCTCAAGCTTACGTTCAGTATGGAATTGTTGCATGGGGAATTGGATGCGGTGAAGAAGGAACTCCAGGAGTTTATGTCAATGTCCAAAAATTCGTTCCATGGATTGATGAGAAATTAATCGGATTAAATTTGGACACTAAATTTTATAAGCCTTCTTAGTAATTAAATAAGTTTTACTCATTAAATTCAGAATTAAATAAATAAGTAATAATTTTTGTGTTTGAGTTTGTTTTTGTGTGTGAGTGGTTGTGATAAGGGGAGGGAGTGAGGTGGAAATGTGGTGGTGGTGGGTTCTGTTCTTGTGTTTTGTGTATGAAGAGAAAGAGCGTCCTCAGTCCAAAATCAGGTTTCGATGTGAGAAGTTCAATTTCTTATCAACACAAATGGATAATAATAATTATTTCTTCTCTTTATTCTTTATTAATATCAATTATAGTGTCATAATACATTCCAATTAAAACAATATTAAACACAATTCAAAGAAAAAATATGGGATCTCTTAAGGAAATTCAGGTAAGTAAAATATTATTAATTAAACACCTGTTTGAGTTTAATAGGTCATAATTTCATTAATTAACTTTTTAAAAAATAAAATTTGTAAATTATTCAATTCATGATTCCCCTTCATATTGTTATGCTGCAGCAGCTGCAACTATGCTGCTGGGCTGCTGGTGTGATGTGATGATGATGTGGTGGAGTGAGTTAGGGAGTGCGTGGATATATTCATATTTAACTCCTCTGCATAATCATTTTATATTAAATTATTCTTCTTAAACAATTTTTTTTATTTATAATTTCTCACGCTTTCAATCTAAAAAAGACAAATCAAAGAACTTATTTTCCCCTTATTTTAAATATCTTAACCTCCACCACCTCACCTTCTTTCTACTACTCCAATCCAACAATCATCATCCGTTTCGCTTCATGAACATACATTATATCCATTGTTACAAAAAAAAATTGGGCCCAGTTTTTCTTTTGGCTCATAGCCATTATTTTATAAAATAAAAATTATAATCATTGTTTTTCCATATAAATATTTACGTATAATTTTATTATCACAATCGATTTTTATCTCTCACACTCTAAAAATAAGTGTCGTGACTAATTAATTAAAGTAAAATCTTGTTAAATTTTTTTTAAATATTATTTAAAATGAAGAAAATATATAACAGATATTCAAAATAATAATACGAGTTGAGTTAATATTGAATCTTTAATTTTCTCTCAGTTTTTGGCTCAGGGCCATATTTTAACAAAGTGTGAGTTTTTAACTTTGTAAAGTCAAAAATTCATTATTAATAAATTGTATTTATAAGTGAAAAAAATAATTAAATTGATGTGTTATATTTAATTTTTTTAATATTTGATTTTGAGAAAGTTAAAAATTGTTCCTTGAAATGAATAATTATTGGAATAATAAGGAATGATGAGTCGTTAGTTATATTATAAACTGGTCAATTTATCCTCGTCCCTGAACAAGTTTTTTATGTTATGCTTAAATTAACATTGCGTTTGCGTTTTGCAGAAAAATAAAGAAGTAAGGGGGGGGGGGAGTCATCATAAGACAAGAGTGAGTGTGTAGTAGTAGTTTAATAGTATATTCCGTCCTTGGAAAGAAGTTGGGATTATACTAACTTTAAAATTAATAATTAGTTGACTTTAAATTAATTCCTTTTTTCTACTCCGACACTAACTTATAACTTATACTCTGGATTATGTTAACTTATAACATAAAAACGTATGATAAGACAAAAGAGGTCATGAACCTTTTTAAATATAATTTAAAACTTTTCAATTTTTCTTCCTCCTCGTCTAATTTCATCATCATTGTTATTTGTTAAATTTTAAATTCATTGACTTTAATTCCTGCATAAAGTAAATTTATATTATTGTGTTGAATTTATAAATTATTTATAATACATCAACTTAAACTCTTCTCTCTTTATTATTATGTTCTGTTGTAGTAGGAAATCCTTGAAAACATATTATTCATCATCATCATCATCATCATCATAATCAACCATCATCCCTAAATCTTTTTCATTGTTTCGCAATTCAAGAGAAAACATTCAATTTTTTTTACTAAACAAAAAAAATTTTTTTTTTTCAATTTCAGTTTTAAAAATTAAAAAAAATATTTTTAATTTTATTTTTAACTTTGAGTGAAATTGTAAACTTAAAAGGTTTCATACTTAAGGTAGACTACTAAAATTACTTTATAATTATTATTGAAGTATGCCTCGAAGGAGAAAGAAAGGGGGCCTAACCTTTTTTTTTCTTCCTTTGTTGTTTAGAGTTTAGAATTTACAACGTGTAAATTTTTTAAACGAGATGTGTTATATTACGAATTCAAAAGTAGAAAAATATTAGATTAAATTTTTGTTTGATAATATTTTTAAACTTTATTTTTAAATATTTTTATTGAAATTTTAATTTATACAACAACAGTATAGCGAGAGTATAAAATTGACTGAATTAAATTATGTAATTAATTATTGAAATTTAATTTATTATACACTAAATAAGAGTCATACACCTGGTCTGGTTTCACTCAGGTTAACAGACCATAGTGAGTGAGTTGAGTAGTGTGTATTACAATGGTTTATAATTTAATATTTTTTTTGACATGAAGGGATTTTATTATTTGTATTCTGATTTGAAAAGTTCAACATCCATTTGGATAAGGGAAAAATATAATATCTATCTCTATGTTAAGAGATAAAGAAATTATTTTTAATCTACAACAACACTACTAACAGAAAAAAAGGGAGGGGAATAGTATAGTATAAGTTAGGGTTTGAATTGATTTTTATTTTTTTGCAATTTCTGGATATGACAGGAAATAATAAACTTTGAAGTTTTTCTTTAATTAATGAAAAATAAATGTTGAGTATTATTTGGAAAATTTGTTAAATTGAGGAAATTGATATTGAAGCAGGTTTCTTTCTACTTAATCTCTCTCTTTCTATTCTATTCTATTCTCTCCCCCTCCTTTTTATATTTTTCTTTTGTTAAATCTTTCCTTCATCCATCCGTTCGTTGTTGAATGTGTTGTAGGAATAGAAGAAGAGGGGGAGTTCTGTATTATTTTCCTTGTTGCTGGGCGATGTAAACCCTAAGAATTTTTAGGAGTTCCTTTTTTTTGTATATAGTTTAGATCTACACATATTTTTCAGAGTCATATAGAGCAAAATTTATCATGAAGAAGAAAGATTACACCCTTCCTGTATTTATAAATTTTAAGTAAATAAAAATTAATGGTGGAAATCTTTCATCACTTTCAATTTAGAATACATTTTTTTCAATTATTGACAAAAAAAAACTCTTTACATTTGTGATTTTTTTTTACTTCTGTGAATGTGCGAAAAAATTTAATAATGGAAAAATTGAATTGAGTATAAAGTGTGGGAAGGATATTTTAATTTTATTGAGTAGAGAATTTTATACTTGAGCTGCTGCTATTAAAAAAAATTAATTAAAGAGAAATGTGTTATAAGATTGATGATTCTTTTGAATTTTATTTTGGCTTTTGATAAAATTCCAAACAATAGAATTATAATACGAGAGTTTTTAGGGAATAAGAGGAAAAAAGTAAAAGAAGAAAAATATCGATTGGAAAATGTGTATCTTTTTTTTTCGTTTAACTTTGCACAGTTACTCCTTGTCACGTTTTGCTCGCATTCCCCGGATAAAATAAAAAGTAATGAAATCGTAGCGTGAGGGGAAATATATAAAATTTACTTTACTTTTATAAAGTAAAAAATCAAATGTTTTAATTTTTTCATGTCACATACTTTTTTTTTATTAACTTGTCATTTTTTTATTAATTGTATTTTAACAAAATGAGTTTAAAATTTATTATGTGATTAAAAACATTTTTAATATTTTCATTTATTGCGTAATTTTGTTTCTTCTTTTTTTATTTTCATTGCCCTCTGTTAACCTTGAATTTATTAATTCAATTTATAAGCAAACAGGCAGGAGTGTAGTAGTAACATTGCTTAAATTTCAAACTTGATTTTTTTTTATATCATACGTTGGATTTTTGGTAACATTGGATTTTTATTTCATTTGTCAATTTGCCAAAAATTCCACATATAGAATATTATAGTATGATAAGACAAAATATTTAATTCATATTTTTAATTTCTTTAAATTCCTGAAATTGAGTTTTATTTTTTATAATGTTTAATTTAATAAATGCTCATCCACCAAAAGTTTACTTAAACTCTTCCTAAAGACTTTGTATTTTCAAAAGCTCACACTCGAAAGACCCCCACTTTAAAGAAAATCGATATGTTTTCTTTTCATAAAAACTTTGTTCAATCAATAAATATCAAATCATATACTCTTTTTTCTTCTTTATTTTTTATATGATGTTATAACTATGATTAATTTTATTTTGTTTTACAGTTGATTGGACTTGTTCGTCAACATGGTCCATATACATTTTACAAATCTCTTAAAATTGATGGAAAGATTTTATCTGTAACATCATTTTTCCCCGTAAGGATTTATCCAGATTCAGCAATGTTTAGCATAGCTGAAGTTCAACTCCTATGGTCTGATCGAGCAGAAAATTTTGTTAGTTTAAGATTATATTTTCTTCCTGAGAATACACCTGAAGGAAGGAGAATGCATCATGGAGAGGTAAGTTAAAAAATACATTAAATTTTTATTATACACTACACAAACTTTGTGTGATTGTCTTTGGAAAGGGGAATGTGATGATTATTATTTTTTATAGTTTTTATTGATTTAACTTTCAAATTCTATTAAAAAAAATAACATAAAATATTTTTCATCCTTAAATCAATCCTTATATAAAATTGAGTTAAGGACTTGTTTTGAAAAGGGGAATTTTTTTTGTTGATGAAGTCAAATGAAAATAACATGACACATGCCTAGAAACTTTAAATAAAAAAATGAGATCCAAATCCATCCAACAACACAAGTGTAGAAAAAAGAAAAAGGGGAATTCATTTTAAGAGGAAGAAGGAATGGATGTTCTTCTTTTACTTTAATATCCCTTCCAGCTGTAACTGTTTATTTGATTAAATTTTTAAAAATCCGGGGAAAGGAAGTAAATTTTAGAATTTAAATATTTAGAAATTAATATTAATTTTTTGAAATAAGAAAATTGTCCATTAATGCTTGAGTGACCTCCTCTTTACTCCTTTTGATTTTAATTATAATTTGAGTTGGGGTGGGGGGGGTGTGGCTGTTGTAATTTTTCTGGGTATTTGATTCAATTCAAGGACTTTACATGATATACAACTAAGTATTTTACTCCTTTTTATTTATCATTTTTAATTGAACTTTTTGGAGTGAAATTGCAACTTATACTTTAGTTGTTTAATGATGATGATGAGATGATGATGTAATAGGATCTCTTTTTTCTGCGTAAATTTATAAAAGACGAGATATTATACCTCATGGGGAGAGATTTTTGGAAAAAAGAAAAAAGCAGATGTTGTTTAGATGTTTGAGTTCCATTTAAAGATGAAACTTTACTCTATTTTAAGTAAGGAAAGAAAAACTTTAGCTTTTATTCACGTTTGATACATTTAAACAATTTTTAAAAATATTTTTTTGACATTGAAAAATAATTGATTTTTAATATAAGAGTGTTGTTATATTTGAAAATGAAGTAGTTTTGTTGGTGTTTATTACTTGAGTGTTTTTTTCCTAAGGCTAATAGGAGTAGTTTTGTATTGAAGTTGAAGAAGGGAGGATAGTAATATTAGAAAAGAGAGGATGATTTTTGTGTGGGTGGGGGTGGTGGTGGTGTTATGTTGATGTAGTGTAAGTTTTATTATTAATATTTAGGATTAAAATGTGATAATGGAATTTGAGTGTATTTTATATTTTAAGTATGTTATTGTAAATAAATACAAGACATCCTTTACTATACTTCCTTTTGTAAGTTATAAAATGAAGATTAATGAATTTTATAATAGAAGAAGAGAAAAAGGATTAGAAAATATCCAACCAATTCTCTTCGTGTTTGTATTAATTTTAAGAATAAGAAATGAGAAAAGTTTTGGGAAAGGGAATTTTAGGATCGATATGACATGGTGAGGTCGTATACTCCTAGAAATCTCCGAAAAGGAAAGGAAAGAGAGAGAGAAAGGGAAAACTTATTATGTGCTAAGGAAATTCGAACCCCCTCCTATACCCTTCTCTTCAAAAACTTTAAAACTTTGTTATATTACTTACTTTATACCCTAACTACACTTCTTTTATTCTCATCATATATTTATAAATTAATGTTTCTGTTTTTTTAAATTTCAATATTAAAAAAAAAGATTTTCTTTTAAACTTTCTCTTTCCTGCTTCAAAGATGAGATTAAAGTTTTTTATCATTGAATATTGAAATTTTACAGTGTTTACACTTTAATTGAAATGATTATATTTTAAAGTTAAATAAAAAACGAGTGTGTGTTAAGATTTTATTATAAAAGACAGGCCTAGATTTTTTTTGTGTGTTTTGAAGAATATTATTTTCTTGTATAAATATAAGAACGACGACCTTTAAAAGTTAAGGGATTGTAAGAAGACTAAACTTATGGGTATATTGAAAGTAGCCTCCTTATATGAGGGCAGAAGGGTATTGAGTGGATATTTGCTTTGATTTTGTTTAAAGTCAGTCAGGAGTTGTCGTTTATGTATTTTTTAGATAGGAATTATAATAATACGAATTAAATTGAATCTTTTTGATTTTAAATCAAGGTTTTAACTTTTATTTGAAGATGAATATTTTGATTGTATAATTTGATAATATTATTTTAATTTTAAGTGAATATTATGAATTTTAATACAATGAAATTAAAATCTCGTTTGTTTAATAGTATAATTTATTTTGTTTAAAAACGAGGTCAGGTTATGAATATAATTAAGTATTAAAAGTGAATGAATGCGAGTGGTAGTAGTTGTAAGTTGTGGTATGGTAAATTAAATATATCTAATCTTAATACTCTAAAGAAGGAAGATGCAATTGTAGAAGAGGATGAGATAATAAATAATGAAGAATTGAGACCTTGGAAATATAATCCTTAATTAATCCTTAATATTTTATTATTTTATTTTTAGGATGAAGTTATTGCTCTCCAGGATAAAGTGATACTTCGTGTTTCTGATATAAGTTCGTGGTTGGTTGATGAATCAGAATGGGATTGGGGTTATTTACTTCCGGGTAATGGAGGAAATACTCTTAGAGATGAATTGACTAATATGTCAACACAACCAACATCGGCTGATATGAAGAAAATAATTTCCAGTGATAAAAATCGTGATACATCTGATAATACTGCTGGTTAGTTTATAAATTTTCAACCAATAATAATCCTATTCTAACCTTTTAATTTTTTTCCTTGAAGTTTTGAAGAAGGTTGAAACCTTTTGGATTTTTTGACTCTATTCTAAGAATTATGAAGATTAAAATCCATAAACCCCAAACAGTAATAGCAGAGTCGTCCTTTACTTTTAAACACTTTAATTTTAACTCAATACCCAAAAAGGTCATATTTTAAAACTCACCTCGTTGACTCATCATCATCCTTTTTAAAGTTTTTTATTATTTACTTAATTTTAAAACTCATAAAACATTTTTAAATTTTTTATTAGATTCTTAAAATGAGAAATTTATTTATGCTTTATTACATGCGCATAAGTTAGCTTAAGAGTAAAAATAATTAATTTAATTTTAGGAATAGAAAAAGTAAACAATTTAATAAATTTTGAATTAAGTTCCTGCGTAGATTAAATTAGGTCACATTGGATTTGGTTAATGGTTTTATTTCCCTTGTAATCATTTTAATGCCTATATTTTTCATGCTACTTTCCAAGTTTTTATTTAAAGTTTTCTTCTTCAATTACACGCCTCATTTCTCTACGCATGTTTTCTTCTTTATATTCATATTCAATTTTTTTTGTATTTTTTAAAAAAGTTATACATTATCTTATTTTACTGTTAATTGAGTAATAATTTTAACATTTTAATTTTGTTTTGTAAAAACAACCCATTAGTCCTCCCATACGTGTTAAAAATGAATTAATTAAAAGAAAAGGAAATATTTGTATTTGCCAAAAGAAAAAGGAACTCCTTCTTGACGTGTTTTTTAACAGCTAATTCCTAAGCAGAAGGAAAAGCTCGCGTGATAAAATATTTTGAAGACGTTGTTACATATTACATACAGTTTAATCATGAAATCCAATAATATTTGTGTATTTTAGTATTCGTATAGGTTTCGAGTAAGAATTTTATAATTTAAATTTTATGAGGTTTTTGTCTTGTCTTTTTTTTTCTTCAAAAGAATTCTTTTGTATCTGACGGAAATAGATACTCTGTGGTCCCTCTTTCTTTCTTTCTTGTATCCTTTTTTCTTCTTTAAGTAAGATTTCCTTTCATTCCTTTTTTTCATTTTGTAATCCCGAGAATCCTTATTAAGAGACCTTTTGACATTCTAATTTTCTAATTCTAAATAATTCTTTTTTGTTTTTATTTTAGGGTCAAATCGAATTTTAGTCCTCGACTACCAACGCTACGTTCGTGTTCGAACTGTCTTGAAACGACTTGAGGGTTCATCAGAACTAAACGATTGGTTGAATGATCCATTGGTCCAAGCACTTGGACTTGGTGGACTTAACGTTGGTCCAAATTGTCGTCTATTATTTTCTAAAGAATTTTTTGATTATCCTGAACTAGAAGACCACGAGCTACTTTGTAATCATTTGGGTAAGAAATAAGAATTTAATATTTGTTTTATCATCTTTCTTTGTAACTTCTTCTACACTTACTCACGACTTTACACAGACAAAATTATTATCAACTTCATTTGATTTTAAGGTCACTTTTTCTTCATCTTCTTATCATTTTTTTACCCTTTTCAGTTAAATACAGCCCATACTTTATTTATAACTTCCAGGATGGAACCTAACTTAACTTTTTTATTCCATTTGATTAATTTAATATATTTTAATGGATGGGATTTAATTAATATCCGTCTATTAAAATATCCATCCTACTAAAATTTAAAATCAATCATAAACTTTGAATCATCACGCAAGTTTTTTTTTCTTCTAACTTTTTCCACTTTAATACTCATTCCATTTTATTCTTCTCATACCATTCACCGTTTATTGTTATTATTATGGATGGTATATTCAATTCAACATGAACTAAAAATACATTTGGCACAGAGTTTATTATTATGTTTTTTTGGCAAAAAAAATATCCTTCAATATTTTCATCTAGAAAAATTGGATGGATTAAAATTCTCATTATTTTCTTATTAGTATTCTTCTCTTTTGTTTCATTGTTTTTTTATAATTGGAAAACGATAATGTATCATTAACCAACCTAACAAAACCAACAACCCACCATAGTATTCGTCGAATGAACAAACAACTCAAATTGCACTTGTAGGAAATTGTGGTGTTGATAATAATTGACTCAATTAAAACTTATTTTCTGACTATAGATTTAAATAGCTTACATTTTATGCATAATACAAAATAATAATAATATTTTTTAAATGTTTCTAAAAATTTTTGTTGATTGTTTATTAATACTTTTATGTAAATGATATTCTTACTTCCGAATCGGATTACTGATTGATTACATAAAGTCACATTTTCAAAACGAATGAAAGTGATCCTATTATTGATAGAATGATGGTTGTATTGTGTATATTATGAATGCGTTGTTGTTGCGTAGTACGTTCATGTTTTGTATCTTCTAATCCTGTCTCTCAGATCATTTTTCCTTTGTTAGGTAACATCTTGAGGTAAATATATAATATAAAAGTGAGATTGTATAATGCTACTGTAGATGTATGAGGAGAGATAGATCAAATTTTGACCCTGAACTGGTTGGTTAGTAAGGATTGATGTGTGCTATGAATTGACAGTTTTTTATTCTGTAATTGGAAGTTGATCTTGAATTAATAATATTAATTTTTTTTAGCCCCCAAACTAAAAGGAAGGCCAAGGAAACGGAAGAGGGACAGATCTCTTGGATCCGAATCTAATAAATCATCATCTTCAACAACAAGTGCTGCTTCTTCAGAGGTAAACTATCAATCTTATAATTCCTTTTTTTATATTAGCTTTTTTTATGATTCAAAATAAATTTTGAATTTTAATTTTTCAATTTTTGCCTTCCTCAAAAATGATGGATAATTTAATATACTTATTTTTATAAATATTTTTAGGCAAAGAAGAAATCACTTAACGGATTTTCATTGGTGAATCCTGATACGAGAATTGAACTGGAAAAGGAAGTGAATTCACCATCAAGTCCCACCAAATCAGAAGGATCCGAATCGAGCCACCTCCCTGAGTCTCCAATTGAAAATGGAAACAGTGGAACTGGAAGTGATGAGGGTGTGAGAACTGAGTGTTTGACTGAGAAGAAGATGCCTAAAAGTAATGGAGTGACAGTAGAGCCATCAGTGACTCAACCTTTGAAGAATAACGGTCAATTTCATCGTACAAAGAAACGAAAACGATTAAATAATTCAAAGACTCCTTGTAAAAAATCTGGAAGAATTTCAACAACAATTGAACTTGAATCTACAACAATCAAACTTAAAAGTCCACCTCCACCTCCTCCGTCAACGTCTCCTCCTCCACTTATTATTTCAACAGATGAACCAAATCAATTAAAAGAAGAATCCTTATCACCAAATTGTTGTGAAATGGAACCTAGTTTAATGGAATTAGCAGAAAAATTGGAGAAAACAAACGCACTCCAAATTTTACCAATGCGTCCTTCTGTGATTACAAAACAAGATTCAACTTCAGATAATTTAGCACCACCTCAAAAGAAATATAAGACTGATGAGCTTGCTAACATTCCTTCAATTACTGTAAGCGAAGTTGGAAGAATCAATCATTTTAAATCTGAAGGAGCAACTAGTGGTAGTGGACATAAAATTGAGAAATCAAAACTCAGTCTTACTGGTTCAGTCAAAGGATTACCCTTAACAGATCTCCATAAACAAAATTCTAAATCAGGAATTCATTATCCAGTTTTCTCAAATTTAAAATCAATTTCAGACAGAGGGATTTCTGTTACATCCATTGAGACTGATCATAAAAGAAATATTGTAAGTGTTGAGGTTAATTTTTTTATAATTGTATAATTTTTATTATTTTTGTAATAGATTTTGCCTCCGGCTGCAACTTGGTGTTCCCCTTCGCAATTTGTATCTACTCAAAAAATATACGGGGACCCATGTATTTCCAAAATGAAATCAACAGAGTCTACTCTAACACTACGCTCATTACCTAATCAAAATGATTTGGCTCATCGTACTAATGGAGTGAGTATACCGTTAGGTCATGAATCCCAAAGCGCTTTGGATTTCAGTGTTAAACGTCAGTGCAAAAGAGACTCAGATCCACCTAAATCATCCCATGTCAATCGGAATAATCTGGATGGTGGATGCTTGGACTTAAGTACTACTCCCCATAAGTCACAAAAGCAAGTCTATCAAAATATATCAGACATTCCACCTCCAAATGCTATGAATCAATTGGGTTTACGCTTAACTTCTGAAGTCACACTTTATGCAACTCATCAAGCTCAATTTCAAAAACAATCAAAACGTGGATTACCACAACCACCTCCTCCTCCTCCTGCTCCTGTCCAGGCAGATAGTCGAAAGTCAAATACAATAATTCAGTACAATAATCATAATCACCAATATTCTACATCTGCACATCAACATCATCAACTTTCCATGCAAGGAAATCAACAGACTAGTCGTAAGCAGCCACTGATTCAACCTCAGCCACGCCACATTCAAGAACAACACCAACAACCTGTTAAGCGAAGCAATGCTGAATATTCACACTCTCATCCTCCTTCTTCTACTGGTACTGGACCAAGTATAAAACAGAATAGTGCTAATGTTATTTACAACAATCAGTCAACAAATCCAAAAGTTTGGAGACCAACCTCAAATACTGCTCCTCCTCCACTTCTTCATCAAACTGGCTCAAATGGTGGGAACATTTCATCTTATTCACGTAGAGATCCTATGCCTTTTAATCATGTGTCACCTAATAATAATATTCGCAATAACAAAATTCCTAGCAAACAAACACAACTTCCTCCACCACCACCGCAACATTCTCTACCTCCTGGTACTTATTTAAGGTTGCCACATGGAGTTACATCTCCACCATCACCTGCTTCTGGACAGGGGAGAATGCAAAGAAGTCCACCGAAACAAAGTCCAGTACCACCACCTTCTTCACATGGTTTATCACAATCTCATCAAATGGATCGAAATGGTGGGATGAATTTTGAACAACTTGCTTCATCATTTAATAATTTTATGCTCCCACCACCAATGGGTCCAATAACTCACTATGGTCAAAATCCACCAGATCCATCATATTTTACACCATTTGGATCACCATTTCAAATCCCACCATCATTTTTGAGATTACCACCAGGAACTATTGAGAGTTTGCAATTGGCTTACATGCAACAAGGGCTTAACCCACATTTTGGAAATTGGCCAACCACCAACCACTTACCACCTACTAAAGAACCCAGAAGTCAAAAGTAGTTGATAATTTATAATAGATTAGTTATATATTTATTATTCATTTTAAATTACGGGCATCTTATTATATTATTGAGTTCCTTTTGTTGTTTTTTTTATCCTTTTAATGGATTCGTTAAAAGTATTTTTTAACTTTAGTTTTTTTTTAAGAAAGAGGACACACCCTTTTTAATATCAAATGAATTCAAGAATTTGTGCTATAATTAGGCCAATTCTTATATTTTTCTCTCGAAAAAAATTATTATTGTAAACGGAATTATTTTGAAAAATTATAAACTCAATGCGGCAATTTAATTTCCATCGATTTAAGAAATTAATGCTGCTTCGATTGACTTAATCATTTCTTGTTATCAACTTTTCAAATTCACACAGAAAATTGCAGAAATAAATGCAGTTGAAATGAACCAAAAAATTATAAATTGATTCTTACATTTAATTTCCAAACTCATAAATTAAGTCAATGCGGTTAATTGTTATTGTGCGTCTTTTTTCAATTTACAAAAGTTACAACTTACACGTTGATGTCCCGTCCTTTTACACCTGCGCTGCGATTGGTGAGAAAAGAGTCAAGTTTAAAACGTTATCTGCCGAGCTTCGGTTGGATTTTGCTCTCCGGGGCAGTAAGGACATTTTAGCCTAAAAAATATTAAAATTAATTATTTAAAAATGTTAAATAGATAAAATGTATTGATGCTTTTACTTATTCCCGGAAGCTAATTTCTGAAGGGCATCTCGAGATATGACATGTCCACACATTAATCTCATAGGTGGATTGTTCTCTGATGCTTGTTGGCGAAGGATTGGACAAGCAAATATTGAGTGGTAGTGGAACTCTTTTCCAAGATCGATTTCAATCTAATACAAATTGGATACAATAAATAAAAATTCATTCAAATATTTAATTACACGTACTGGTAGTTCGTCCTTTCCACTCCAAATATTTGTAACTTGGCGAGCTTGCATGACTTGGCAAATGTTTATAAGAGCAGGCAAAGCAGTGCATCCAGCCTGAAAGCTGTAAATAAAGACATTGTTTTTAATTTATTACATAAAAGTAATTGAAATACGCAAAAGCTTACCAAACTGCTAAAGGTGATTCAACTGACAATCCAAGTCTAGCACATGCGTCTTTTGTAAATGTTTCATAAACATCATCCCAAAGTGTTTGGTCAAACAAATAAGCGTATGGAGAATCTTGAATGTTTCCAGGAACGTATAGAAATGAACCCATTAAAACCTGGATTTCTGAAAGAAAAAAAATTCAAGATGCTGATAAGGTGATTATTTAAAGGAAAATTGATGATACCTTTTTCATGTTTTGAAACAAATCGTCCAAATGATTCCCTAGCATAATTAATTGCCTTGAGTTGATGTGATCTACCCTTCTTTATCAAATTTAAGAATGCAAGTCTATGAAGTTTAAATTCAAGACTTGATCCTTGACTTTGAAGGGCATTGCGATTTTCATTAGCCCATTGTAAAGCTGGTTCTAAATCCTTACTTGCCAACGCTCCAAGAATTCTATGGAGCTCTACGAAAGGTTCTTTGTACTTTGATTCTAGTGTTATACGAGATTCCTAAACATACAAAACAAAACATAGATTTTCATCATATTAAAATCATCTTATACCTTCCTTACCTTGCATAATTTTTCACCTATGTCAAGAAGACCCTGTCTGAATAAGTGTTGGCTCACTACGGATGTGAGTATATGAGCTCGTTCACCAGCAAATATCCCATCGCGAGTTATAGTTCCAAAGTCGACGTTGAAGTTCTGCTTGGAATGAAATTATAATAAAACTATGAGATTAAGCAAGAACAAAATATGTCATACTCTGTCTATCGCTTTTCCAACTTTGGAAACTGCGGAGTGAAGATCCCTATGTTCGGTTGCTAGACGAGCGACTAAGTCCTTGATTCTTGTCATCGTTTCACAGAGGATACCAAGTTGTCCATCAGAGAGAACATAGCTATCATCTACATCTTAAAAAACAATATAAAAATCAAATAAGGTGAAGCTTAATTATATTCTATACTTACTTTCTCCGTATTCATTTTGTAATTCTGTTAGGTGATGGACCAATTTGTCAACTTCTTTATTAAAAATCCCTTGAACACTTTTAATTTTATGAGTAACTCGATCTACTTCTCGTTCAACATTATCGCAACCGTCCATTTTGATGATTATTTGGGAATAGTATTATTTGTGTAGCAGACGATTGGAATCTTTGTGTATGTCCAATTCAAATTTCAATCTATATAAAATTATTCTTCTTCTCAATCAATTATTTTCTAAATTAAAAATTAAATTCCAGCTGATTAATTTTGAAATTATGAAAAATATTTTTTGTATTCACCGCCAAATTGTCTTCACTGAGTGAGGCATCTTCAAGTTAACAGTCAAAAATTTTGTATTGCTCAAAGGGACCATATGACGACAGACATTGACAACAAGTGACAACTCTAGACACTGGAGAAGGTCACACCACATTAATTACAGCGATTGGTGTTAAATTTGATGAAAGTAGATTCAAAATTGTATACGACGAATATTAGGTAAGTAAATCATTGATTGAAACAAAATTAAGAATTTCTTGTTAATGTTTTAAAGAGTTTTTATTCGTAATTCTGTAATTCTCAAAAGTAAATTATTTTGGGACGAAATTCACATTTTGGATTAAGTCAAGTCGAAGTGAATTTCATTCTTTATCTTTTGTTTTCTTTTCATAAATCTCAGTTATTTTTAACCAAATTTAGAATTTATTTAATTTAACTATACTATCATTTTTAATCTATCTCATCTTCATTATTTGTTATTGTCTTCATCTCATTGTAAGGTCAAACCATAAGTTCAAAGAATGGAAGCCTCTATCTTCATGCCTCTTTTACGTTTTACCTGAATAATATGCTTGGTTCAGTCAGTGGTTGGTGATTGATTCCTGTATTATTAACTTTGGTTAGTATTTATTTAGTTTTACTTTCATTAAGTACTAAGTAGCATGCATAATTATTAGAATTCCTTATTTATTATTATTAGTCATTAATTGTATTTATTGCTCGTAAATTCGTAGATTGTTGAATGAACTTAGGGACGTGTTACTCATTTGGAAAGTACTATCGAATACATTCCTTGGTTGGTTGACATTTTTGAAGAGATAGTAGGACAAATCAACGTTACACATTACACATAACGGCCATAAAGAGTACATAATAATAATAATGAAATTAAGAAAGAGTAATTTAATCTTTGGAATCTTTTTATTATATTTTCAGTGTAGTGAAATCAAAGAAGAGATATTCCTCATGGTTTTTCATTTGGCGAGAAGAGGTGGATTGTTTTGGGATTGAGTGAGGCCTCTGGTCGTTGTGGCTTGGATTTTTTTAGAAGATTTCCTATTCCTTCCCTTCCATTTTATGTTTCACATACTACATAGAATTAGAGGTACAGAAGCGAGCGGGATCGAGGATCAAGCATACTTAAGAGGACGAAAGGAAAGAGTCGAATCTCCGCCATAACATTTGAGTTGGCGCTGGGGATCCACAGAAGAGACAGAATAGAAGAATACAGGATTTGAAATACCCCTCTGCCTCTACTCACTCCACTCATTCACATCCTCAATGCCCTGAATTTCCATAAATCCTTCACCCTCAGGTACTCAGAGGTAATCAACTTAACTTTATAAACTTATTCTAATATTTAAATTGTAATTCTCTAAATTATTTACTTATATTTTCATAGACTGGAATTTTAGTAGATTATTCTCGTAGTTGAATCAAATCTAAAGTCATTTCTTTCATTTTATAATCCAAAGAAGAAGAGAGTAGAGTCGAGTATTGAACTTGGTGGTGTCGGCAAATTGTCTATTCAAGTGTGTAGTTTTGAAGAGTAAAGTGTACTGTATACTGTATATGAAACCTAAAAGTATCTCTCTATTTTTTATATTGGTGAGTACTTACTTACGATTGAGAATGAGAAACAGTGTAGTAAGTAGTAAGTTTAAACTGTCTAAAAAAGAGGAGTATTATAATAATATAGTTAGGCTTTCTTTTTTATTATTATAATTAACTTATAGTGAAAAGTTAGAATTTAGAATTTTTAAAATAGTTTAATGGTTTTTAATTAATTTTTTTTAAAAAAAAGTGAAAGAAGTGACCAAATGACAATAATAGGAACTTGGAATGCTTTACGTGTTTTATCATCAACTTAAAATTAAATTTTTATTCTGCAGTCGGATAATCCGGTTGCCTCTAACATCACCAAGAAGAAGACGAAGGGATGAGCTAAGAATATAATTCCATGGTCTCTTAAATAAGTCAAGGGTGGTGTTGTTAGTGACTCCTGGTGGAACTGTCGTCCAAGTGCCCGGCATCAATCTGAAACCCCCAAGATCAACCGAAAGGTAATTATAAAATAATTAAACTTATGATATTTGATATCATTTCTTTTAGACAATTTATTAACAGCATACTCTCAATCTCTCAAATGACAGGAGTCAATTCAGTCATACAGAGAGAGACCTACCTCAATCTTGTTTAAATGATGTTTATATTTCTAAAGTCATCATAATACTTTAATCCGAATTGTATTAGTATCAGATAGACGGATTTATTCCTAGTTGCTGTTGGACTTGAGCCTATTAGAAAACGTGTGAGAATAACATTTATTACTCTCTTCGTCTTTCTTAAGTGACATAAGATTGATTATATTGAAGTGATAAGTTTTGACCCTGTCTTAATTTGCAATTTACAGTCTATGATTCTCATTCATTGAGCAGTGAACTTAAGATGCAGGAAATAGAAACATGATTCTTCTTTTACTTTGCAAAATAACGTCATTTCTAATCTATGCCAGAATAAGAATTATTGGATTCTAATTCATTTATTCTTATTTTGGGTACTGCACTGTACTACTATTCGATCCATCCTGAATTTTAGACAATGCCAACACTTTCATTTAAGATTCATTTCTTCATAATTTCATGGAAGGAAGAAGGTTAATCTATTTCATCTCTTTATTTGTTGTAAATTGTTTGTATATCATTCAAAAAGTTTTATTAACTTCATTTGTCATATTTTAATTCTTGAAATTCAACAATTTAAAGTTTATAAATCATTTTTCATAATCTAACTTTTCATCACAACATTCACCACATTATTATTGACAAATTAAGTTAAAGTATAACCCGTCCTGACAGTTTTTATGTGATTTGAATTATTAGATTCTTAATTACTTACTTGTGATCCTCCTTCATGTCATCTTATGTCGTTTCTTCTAAGAGTACTTAAATATTTTTACATTCTTATTAAATTTCAATTAATTTAGATAATGAGCAGAGATTTAATTTTAATGTCATCATAAAAACAGGATTTTTCCCTCCATCATCATCAGCATCTTTGGCATTATGCCCTCCATTTCATTTATAAATGAATCTATTGTTTAATTTAAATAAGGCTTAATAGAAAGTGAAAATGTATCAACAATTTATTTATTGTTTTTCTTATATTTATTACTTTACTATTATTAGAAACATTTATCGATAGTAAACAAATCCTCTTCTTTCTTTTGATGACAGTTTATAGTTACAGTAGTCAATTTTATTTCAATCTGTCAATAATTTTGGCACTCTTGTCAAAGATGTTCAGATTTAGATTTTTTAAATGAAAAATTAAATATTTGTAATGTTTAACTTTTAGTTTTAAAATGAATATTATTTAAAAACTCTTGATCTGATTTTTAAAAATTGATGATTCTATTATAAAATTTTGAGTGTATGGAAATAGTTAATATTTGAGTTTTATGATTGGTTAATATAAAAGTTTTTGTGTTCCTTACGATAGTAATAGAATTAAGGTATGTCATATGAATGTATGCTGATGATCTTCTAAGAAACCGAAAAGAAAGGAAACTTTCTTTCTTGACTTTTTTTTATGAAGAAGAGTGACAGAATGAGGAGAAAGTCAGATAGTTCATAACGTGAGAAAGGAATAATAAATTATATGAAGAAGTAAAAAAAAAAGAAGTAAGGTTTGTGTTGTTGGGTTCTTCTTTAAGATTTTTCTTCTATTCTTCTTTTAACAATTCTTGTTCGAGGGATGAGTTTTAGAAGAGTCCATGTTTTGAGATCCCCATGAGACATTACGGCAAAACTATGCATGGCATAGGTCATTAGGCACCATCTTCTTTTTTTTTCTTTTTTTTTTACAAAAGGATATGAAAGAGAAGAGGGGTGTCTGGATCTTTCCAAAATGACAGTCATGGAATGAGACTTAAAAAAGGCCTTATTTCATCAATGTTGGTGGTATAGAATAAATTCTTACCTTTCAAGAATAAGGGTTTCTCTATCACACTCTCTTCATTTTTTATAAGAAAGGAATTTTTCGTATCTTTTTTTTAGGAAGGGATTGGGGAAAGTTTTCTTTTTTTTCTGATCTGTCTGATTGTAAATGAAGATTTTTATAATTATGGTAATGATTCATTTCCTAGTGAATAATAATATTTATATCTTCATTTCCTTCTTTTCTCTCTTTCAAAAGTCGATTGGAGAAAGCAAGGTTTCAGGAAAAAAATTTAGGGTGATTTTTTTTAAGCTTAGGGTTATATTCTTCTTTTCAAAGAGGCAAGTTACGTGTGTGTGTGACAGAGTTGGAATTTTTAACTTTTTTCAGAGAAAAGCAAAAAAAGCAAGTAAATTTAAGTAAAAATTTGAAGGTTTTTTTTTAAAACTGGAACTTATTGTTAAATCGGTGTCATGTATTTTTGGAAGAATTTTTTTTGAGAAATTTTTTTTTACTTTTAATTTTATCATGTAAAAATCATAAATTTTTTTGTGTTAATTTTAATTTTGGTAACACTGGGATGAGAGGGAGAAAGTGGAAAGAGGGGAGAAAAGAGGCTTCCTGGGGTTTTCACTTGACTGTGACTGACTAAACCTAAACCTAAGCATGGAAAGTATGGATGAAAGGAGAAAGAAAGAAAGAGGGGGGGGGGGTGTTTCGTAGAAAGTGATATCGATTAACTACTGTAGAGAGTAAAAGTTTTAATAATAATTTTGTTGTTTTGTTTACAGCTCAAAGCTGGAGCCGCCAGAGACTGTCCTGGGAACCTCTGGAACTTCTAGCTTGTGGACCAAGTCAATCATCTCACCGAGCACGACGGGTAGCGATCCAACAGGGGGCACTCGGCCTTTTGCGGCCACCCCCAACAATCAAACAACATCCCCATTCTCTGCTCCTGGGACACCCAATGCTTACCAGGTGGGTCAACAACATCAACAAGAGATCAGCTGTGTAGGAAAAATATAAGTTTATTCTAAAATATAACAACATAAAGTCGGGCAGTAGTATTCCTTTCCTTTCATGATACGTGACATGATTATGAATTACTAAAATTTTCCACCCCAACTTTTCAAAGTATAACCTTCTGCTTTCTTTAATGTAGGTTCAGGATTGTATTATTAAGTTATCATTATTTGTATTTTATCAACGCCCTCCCATAATACATATAAAAGAAAACATTGGATTTTAATATTTAATTTTATTATGGAATTTATTCATAGAATTTGTTAAAAGACAAAATCATGAATTAAATTATTATAGTAGTTGAATATTTAGATTGAGGCCAATGTCCAAAATAAATCGATCATGGTATCTCTTAGTGTAGGCACATGTAATTTTATCATGTGTTCAAACAGAGTTTTTGGACATAACATATATAAAACCCATCCATAATAAAATAACGGTCAGTGCTTTAGGGAGGGATATTCGTGGTCAACTTTCTTTTTTACTTACACTAACTGATGGATGGATACAAAAAAAACTCAACTTTCTTCACGTATAGCTATGAAATTATTTACTTCTCTTCTATCGATTATTTGATGGTGGTTAATTATTCATGGATAGAAAATGTGAACAAAGGTTTCACCATAATCATTGAAGAGAAGTTTTAGTTTTAAAAAGTATGCTTTGGGAAAATCATCATGTAATAATAATAATAATAATTTTGATAATTAATAATTGATTTTTTATTATTTATTTCAGGGTGGTGGAGGATCGGGATACCCAGGGGCAGGAAGTCCATTTACTCCTCAAGGTGGAGCATCTGGTGGAGGTTCTTCCACACCATGTCCACCACCACATTATGCGCATTCACCAGCGCCTTCAGGATCATCTACTCCTGTGGGATTTAATTCTCATGGTCCACCACAAGGTCCATCTCCATTTCCTCCTGGTCTCTACGGTAATGGTCCAGGACCTAATTCACCGTATTATAATAACTTTCAAAGTGGCCCACCGCCAAGACCTCTACAACAACCACCCCGTAATGCCTCATTCCCACCCTACTCAAATCCAGGACCCTTTCCTCCAGGTGGCCCTCCAAATCATAGTAATAACTTTGGTCCACAGCCTTTCCCACCTCATTTTCAACCTCAACTCCCACCAGGTAATTCAATCATCATTTCTCTTTGGAATGTGAATAATATTTTTATCACAAAGTTTTAGAGATGACCTTTCTTTACTCCTCGTCTCCTCAAGGTTATTCACGCAAAAATCAAGTCTACTACAGTTCATTTAAGTTTTTATTATAATCACATTGAACTGATGATGGTGACTTGATTGGAGGATGTGAAATGTGTGTATAAGAAATCTGTCTTGTAGTGATCGTAAAAAATTAGGATGATGGAAATATCTATATTGATGTGGTGATGAGATGATATAATTTAAACAATTTAAATGACCAAGACCAACTATCATCTTTTGGAGTTGGCGACAGTTTTATATTGAATGAACGATCGTCTTCATGGACTTTAAATAAAGTATTTTCTGATAGATATTTCAGTCATCCATTTCTAGTTCATGAGTTCAGTTTCATTTTCATTTTTACTCTATGTATAATTTAAATTCTTTAACTCCAGAAGGTAGAAAAATGTCACAACAAAAATTTAAATCCAGAAATCGAGGACGAGGAATAAGACGAGGAGGAGGAGGAGGAATAATAAATCGTTGGTTTAATTTTTGATTATTTTTGAACTAATTTTTAAAGAATTGGAAAAATGTTAAAAATGTCTCTTTTTATCTTTATTTCAGGCCCTCACTTGCAACCTGGTCCACAAAATGCAGCGGGGATGCCTGGATTAATTCCAGATAGGATACCTGACCATGGGTAAGTGTATCAATTTTTATTATATTTTTTAGCAATTATAGTCACCATACTGGTTGGTGCTACTCATTTTACAATCTTGCTCCTTTGTCTATGTCTTCTCTACGATTTTTATTAGGATTAGAAGTAGAATAAATTGTTTTTAAGTAAAATTTTCTCACACAATACTATTACTACATTACGTATATTTCGTGAGAAGAGACTTGTAAAATGTTATCTAAGTTTATTATTATGTGTGTTTTAGTTTCCTTATACTTTATTAAGGATTATGCAATTTTTAAAATTGATTAACATAATTCATGTGAATTTTTTTAAAAAATTCACACATAAAAAGGACATAAATCACTTTTGGATTTCCTTTTTACAAATTATAATTTATTTCTTCTCATTTTTATATCATTAGAGAATGAAATGATGGAGAGGTGTTGTTGGTTTGGTGTAGTTTAGTTAGTTTTTCTTATTATTTTTAAGGGTGTTTTTATTTGAAAATAATGGATCTACAATTTGTAAAATTAAAAGCACGTGTTTTGAAATGAGGGCAAGCCAACTGTTGATTTTCATGGAAAGAAAAAGAAATGGAAACTTGGACTCTTTAATAGTCCAACCTGCCAAGAAGAAGGAGGGCAGTTTAAGTTCATTTTCATGTAAACTTTCTCCCTTTCCACTTTCATCCACTTTCTCTCTGCTTGGAAAACTTAAAACAAATTGAGATTCTATCAGGAGAAAAGTAACTTAAAAGTTATTTTTTTGTTTGCTTTTATATACTTTTTATTGATTTGAATCAATGATTATTTGGAAAAATGATGAATTTTTTTTGTTAATATTTATTGAAATTGTGAGGTATTCGACTAGATTAAGATTAGGTACGCCGTCTTTTGGACTTTTGTGAAAGTTAGGAGTGGATTTAAGTTCTAAAGTGAAAGTTTGGTGGTTTATTTCTCACGTTTTTTCACTGTGGTGGTATGGTGTATGGATGGATGAGAGTCGCTTCGCTTTCACTCCTTCTACCATTTCGCATTCTTTCCATGATCATACTTTCCTTATTGTTGTTGCTTCCCTACTTTTCTCCTCTACTGTATTAGTGAAGAAAATCAGGTAGAGATTTTTTTTATCAAAAGAAAGTTTCTTGTCTTTTTCTTCTGCTCATCTTTTTTTCTTGTCGTCGTCTCTACTTTTAGATTATTAAACTTTCACCTTTCCTCCTCCAAGCTAGTTCCTCCAAAGACATCTTTTCATTTCCTCTTTTAAATTGATCTCGATGATGATAAAAAACTAAAAGCAAAGGAATAATATATTTTCTTTATTTCATACATTTATTTGTTTACTAGAAGAATTTTATAATAATAACTTTGGGAAAATAATAAACATGGAAAAAGAAGAAGATGAGTGTTATGAAAGTTTGCAATTAGTTAAAGAGTTTTCGAAGCGGAGAAATTGGTGATCCGTCTCAGAATTTCCCGGATATTATGTGAAAAACTATAAGTATAATTTATCATTTTCATTACTTAAATATATTGAAAAATAAGCCTTTTTTTTATTTTCAAAATGAAATTCGTAGGAATAATTAAATTATCTTAATTTATTTTTAATCTTTAGTTTATTTCCGGTTTAGTTTCGTTTGAATTCAAGAAATTTAAAAATTTCATTTTAAAGAAAGAAGATAGATGAGTTTATTATGTTTTAATTTTTGATCAAACTTAAATTGTTATTTATTTTAATTTGTGGATTTATGGTGTTGTTTGTGTTAAATTAAGGAGAATTTGTATTATAAGAAAAATAGCAGCGATAAAGAAATATTTTGCAGCATTGAGTCATTGAAAGCAAAAATTAGTAGTATGATAGGAGATAATTTGAATTAATTTTGTAGATTTAATTATTAGAATTTACTCTTCTGTCGTTGACTTGGAAAATAATCTGCTCGAAGGCAAACTGTTGGTACTGCTTTGCTTTCTAATTGGTGGTGTTGTGCTACTACTGGTACAATCTGGGATATTCATCTCTTAAACGTGTGTTATCCACCCTATTTGTCATTTTTCAATTTCTTTCTTCAAAGTCAAACTTGAGTCCACCTTCTTCTTCTTCTTTTTTTTTGCATATTTTTCTGGTCTTTGACACGAATATGTTTCATAAAGGTGAGGAAAGGTGATGGTTGTGATGATGATGATGAGTATTAGATTAGAGAAAAAAATGTAAAAAAGAAATGAATAATAGGATGAATGGGCGTGAAATTTATATCTCTTCTTTTTTTTAAGTTTATGTAACAAGGGTACTCACATTTACTTTTTTTACTCTGGAAAATTTATTATGAATAATAATTCTAAACAATAAAAAAATTAAATTAAAAAATTAAAGTTTGGAATGAAAAATTTTAACGAATTTTTTTTTCAAAAAATATTTTTGAGATTTTTAACATGGATTGAATTTATAGTATTTGTGATAAATTTCTTATGGAAGTGTTGAGAGTTTTTAATATTTTGTATTTGGTTGTATTCTGCGTACTTCCATTTCCAGACTAGTATTATAAGTATAAGTTGTATTTGTTGGACTTTCTTAAGATTTCTTTTTTCTTTCACTGATGAATCTTTTCATCCCATTCCCATATCTTTCCAAGGAGCGAGCATGAAATAGAATGAAGAAGAATAGAAAGTCTTCTACTCTTCCTTCTAAGTTTTTGTGTGAAGAATAAAAAAATCAATACTTGGCCTCTCTCATTCCACCCGTTTTCTCTTAGTAAAATATAATATATATTATATATATAAGGAAGAGAGTACAGTAGTACTGTAGTATGCTGTATTTTGAATCTTTAGATCTTTTAGGACTTAAGGAGACCTGTCTACTACTACATGTACATGGTACTTCTCTTCCATATGAACTTCTGAGGAAGAAAACAGAGAAAGGGATCATAGGAAAATCTACACAGTCCCTCACTTATACTTTTCACTGTCGTAGCTCATATTTACTAGATTTGGGTTAGATATATATCGTTACTGTGTTGCTTACTTATATATCCTTTGGTCATTCTTTGTTTATATCCATCCAATACTGCCCTGAAGGAATACAATGTTTAGGTTTAATTGGTTTTGTATACAAATTCTAATGAATCGTATCTTATGAAATATAAAAATATTTGATGTAATACAAAACTATATACGGAAATATATATACATACACATTACAACACTTTTATTGAACTTTTACAACATTTGAGTTTGTACAAGAAGGATATGGATTGTATACGAAGTTTATATTTTGGTAAAAGTTATATAAGTTGGAATACGGCATCCACTCAAAGCACGTGGTTCTTAACTTTGATCTGTTGTTGGATTGGAATATAACTCTCGTATTTATGTTAGACGCATACTATATAAATATTGAAGTATTTGTTAATATATTTGATTGTATTCATGAAGAATACATTGTATAAGTGTATATATTAATATATATATATATAATATATATAATGTATATGTGTATATATTAATATAATATGAATGTATGAAGTTAGGAATGTAATATTTGACTACGACAGTATTTATATGTAGTGTAGTGTATGAATAGGTAGGTCGAATAGTTATATGTTGTATATGTGAATATAGTGTAGAGAGATCCTATCCTTAGTCTGTCTTTTCTATGGGTCTGATGGTAAGAGTGTAGTTTTTGGGGATGCTCTTGAGTAGGAATACGAATAGTGGGATAATTTTGTACTAGGGGCCAAAAATCAAATGGTTTTCCTATCCTCTTCTTCTTCGTCTTCTTTCTCACTCACTCACTCACTATAACTATACTTTTTCTTTTTTCTTTTTTATACTTTACTTTCGTTTCATTTTTGTATAGGGTGGTTTAGTAAATCCGTGGTTTCCTTCCTTAGGTTAGGTTAGAAGGAATAGAATAGGAAAATGAGGATTTCATTTGTTTCCTTCGGAGGGGTAAAGAATGTTGTTATTGTTGTGAGGAGGATGAAAATCTATTTTTTTTTCTGAGCGTGTTTGAGAATAATATAATAATAAAAAGTAGAGGTCATTTCACTATGGTTACTTGACCCTGTCCCCTGGAAAAGGTTCAAATGATGAAGATATTCCTAGAAGAGTCCCTTCTTCCTGTCACTTAACGCCTTTGATTCTCTCCTCAATCTAATATCTCTTTTTTTGTTCTTGTCCTCAAGGATACTGGTTCATTTGATGATATAAAGTTAAGTTTATTCCTTTAGGAGAGATCAGGTTGATTTATATCATACAGTGGAGGATCAACAGAGATCAAATACAAATCTTACTAAATTCAAGGAATTAAGATCTCTGATTCTTTTTTTTTTAGAGATTTTAGGATTGGATTGGATCATCTCATCCGTCTCATTTCTCTTACTTTCTCTTTCTCTATTTTTACTTTCTTTCTTTAAAAAAGAATAATAGGAAAAGTATAAGTAGTGTCTTGGATGATGATTAGGATATGAAAGCTATATGGAATTCTTCTTTTTTCCTTACACTTTCCTTTCATTCTCATTCAAAAGAGATGAACATGTTATATTTTATATAAAATTCAAAATAAATTAATATTAATAAGTTTAAAATTAAATATTTTAAACTGTTTTTAGAATTAATATATTAATTTCTTTAATTGATTTTTTAAATTCTTTTGAATTTTTTATGAAAACTAACCAAGTTAATAAGAGTTGATGCAAATGCAAAATGCAATGGTTTCGTATTCATATTCCCAAATGGTCCAAAACTTTCTCCAAAAAATATCTTCTAACTGACAAAGTTGGACTAGCTTTAAATTATGATTTTGTTTTAACTTTTTTGGTCAAAAAAAAAGTTTTATTATTGTTGTCTTATATTCAATTAATTTAATTACACAGTATTGAATTTTTGAATGCATTTGAAATATTTGATTTTTTTTTTTGAAAATTTGTTTTTTATATAAATCAAAACAGACTTTATATTTCGTATCAGGATATTTAAATTAGTGAATTAGCCAATTTTTATCCAAATCCGAAGTATAAAAATTATACTAAATTTTTTTCCCTGTATCTTGGGGTAGGGATTTTTTCAAAATTTCGGAAAATTTTTTTTTCTCAGATTTTGATGAAAATGGGGTTACCGACTAATTTAAAGATGCTGATTCTGAATCTGCAGTTGGTTTTGATGTAAATTTTAAAATAAAAGAGTTAAGTCGATAATTTTTGTTTTTATTGGTTTTTTAACCTGTCAATTTATCATAACTTTTTTATTTTATAATTTAAATTAAAACAAGTTGCAGATTCGTAATCAGCGTCCTCGAATTAGTTAAAACGCTAATTTTCATCAAAATCCTAATAAAAATTTTTATCTCAAAATTATTGTAAAAGACACCCAAAATCTAAAAAATGGCAATTTTTTTATTTGTCAATTTTAATAAAAATTGGTTAATTTACTATAATTTTTGAGGATGCTGATTCCGAATCTGTGATTAATTTTCAAATCAGACTCGTTCGTTTTTTTTCTAATAACCCACCCATTTAAATTTCAAAGTAGAAGAATTTTTTTATGATTTGAAATTAATTTTTTAAAGGTGCAATATAATAGCTGCGGGAGTATTTCTAAATTTTTAGAAATAGTTTCTGTTTTTTTGCAGCAACACCTTTAATAATTAAATTATGATATTTTATACGAAAGTTATCACTTGTTTAACCACCAATTAAAATAATAACAGCGAAGCATTTTCATAACTTTTTATTATTTGATATGGAAATCTATTAATGGATTCTTGTATTTTCTATAGCAAGTGACTTTATACATGTTAAAAAAGTTGATTGTTTAAAAAGCGTAAGGTTGTTTGTTGTTGATTGTGATAATAATAAGTGAGGATCATGTTTGATGACAAGTTGTTTTAGATGGTTATAAACCCTCCTGTCAAATTACATAAAAGCTAGAAACCCATAAGGAACAAGGAGAAGAACAGGATGGATGAATGGGATAAAGTAAATCTTTTTTGTGTAAAGTGGTAGCATTGGTGTCAGTATGTGGTGGTAGTTTAAGTGGTTGATTCATGACACTTTGGAGGATCCCAGTTTTTTGGTGTTAACAAGTTTATAATACTATTATGATGACTTTTGTCAACTTCTTCAGTCTAACTCCTAAACATACCACTTGTCATCATTATTATTTTCTCTTACTTAATTTGATCAAATTATCACTTTACATTCCAATTTATTATTATGTAAACACTTAATTATTATTATTGTTATCATTAAAACTTAATCTTTCTTCCTTCTTTCAACACGTCAAGTTTTCTCATGCATGTCATGTCTGTCCATCATTTGTTTTTAAAATATAATTCATTAATAAAAATTTAATATACACACAAAGTCAGTCAGTTTATTATTATGAACTTTTCATTTTTGTTTTCATACTTTAAATAAAATTAAAAAGTAGAAAATCAACGTGAAATGAAAAAAGTAAAGTTACAAAAAGAGAGAAAGTTTGATTTCCTTCCCTCACTCCCTTCTTTTTCAACTTTTTAGAAAGTAATACAAGAAGTTTAGAAAAAGGAGAAACACGTGGAGATGAGAAAATAAAACACCTTTCGTTTTTTAAGAAGGAAATGGAAGTATTTTTTTGTTTTAAAAACAAGATTTTAAGTTACGTTTTTGTTGGTTGGTGACAACAGAAGTTGAAGTGAGAAATAAAAAAGAAGAAAGGAATTGATTGATGTATTTTTCTCACCTGTTTCTCCATGATATCCAATAAACTCATCTTCTTAAGACATCCGTTGTATGTTTTTGATTTCCTCTTATTTATTTTGGTAGATTTCTATAATGATAGTGAATATTGAATTACAATAATTTATTCTTCCTAATTTTAGTTTATTATTTTTTTTATATATTTCTTTGGTAAAATATAGAGTAAAAAAATGAAGAAAAAGAACCTGTTGTTTCTTTCTTTAGATTATTGGAGGGACAGGGAGAAAGTATATTCTACTTTCTCTTTTATTTTCTCCTTTGATCATCCCTTCTCTAACAACAACCCCGCTTTCTTTCCTTTTTCATTTCATCCTTAACAACAAAAACATCTTCAATTTTCCATCACTTGATTAAATACTTCATACACCTGTCTTCTATCTTGTCATCTCGTCTCATCTTCTTCCTTCCCTCTTCTAATAAGTAATAAACTCTACTTTTCCTTCGTAAGGTAGCTAATTTTATCTTAATAAGAAATTCTTTCAAAAACAATCTGAGTTAATTTAACTTCAGATTCAATTTTTAGTTTGTTAAAGTTAAAAATTTCATATTTGTGCTATTACTGTATACGGATGTTTTTTTGGAATTGATTTTTCATTCTGATGAAAACATCAAAGGAGAAAACTTAGTTTTAATTCTTCATTTGTAAAATTATTTTCTAAGAAAGTCAATCCAAGCAAAAATCTCTTCTTTCTTCTCCTTTTCTATTGAATTGACAGTTCAAAGATAAATTATTTCTCATCTCTTTTTCTAACGAGGCTTCATCTCAAAAGTTGTTGGTGGGTTGGGTGGTGGTGACAAATATTTTGTATCACCAATCACCATTTTTGGTCAATAACGAAAAACTATCTTAGAAATCAGGTCATGTGGTTGTATTTTTCTATTGACGGATTTAAGCAGGGTAGCAGGTAGACTGGTTTACACTATTAAAAGATTTGAAGGGGAGAATTATTTTGACTATTGTTGTAATTTGTGTATATTTGGTTGGGTATCCTTCTTTAAGTTTTTATATAGTTTCTTTGACCTGTAAAATATAAAAATAATACTACCCATCCAACATTACTCAAAAGAATTATTGTAGTACCTTCTTCAAGAATCTTTTCAAAGTAAACTGTTGAAAGAAGGGATGAAATTCCTCTCGTCTTAAATCCAAAAATATTTTCAAGAATTAACCGCTTGCTTTACTTTTTGAAATGAATTAAATTTTGAAGATAGAGTAATCAATGCAACAAGTGTGTTGAGTCTTTTCTACCTGTAGCTTAAATTAAATTAATTTTTTAATATAAGAGAGGAGAGTTCTTAAGGATTTTTTAATATAAGGGTAGTTTATGAATGGAGTATGACAGGGTAGGGTAATTATATGAGTGTGCTACTTAAAGTTTATAACTGTAGGTTTTAGGTAAGGTAGGGAGAGAGGTTTTCTAATTGTTTCGCTTATCTTTTTCCCCTCCTCACTTTAACACCTCATTATCATGGGAAGTTCCTTTCCCTTAAGGAGAAAGAAAGGTTCCGCCTAATTAATACTATTTAACTATTACGCCTCATTGAGAACTGGACTTATGACTTTCTTCCCTTCCCTTCGTTTCGACCCGTCCAGAGTATAAAATCTAATGAGTTCAATCTTATTCACGTGGTGGGGTATCTTTAAAATACTTTCACCTCAGGTATGGTGAAAGCATGATGTTGTAAACCATATGTTACATTCCACTCCTTTGGAATCTATGTGGGTATTTTTTTGTTCATAAATCAACAGCAGCACGCACACGCATTGTTGTGCATGTGCTGATTTTTTACCTTACTATCCTATTCCTCCATTATTATATTTGTATAGTAATAGTTTGTATAGGAAATTTTGTGTTGTTGGTTAGGTATGAAATTTCCTACCATGAGTAAAGAAAAAGTAATCCATCAAAATCTGGGCTAAAATTAGATTGATTTTTCCCTATCCGTCCAGTATAGTAAAAAAGTATGGATACGAGATTTCAAAAATAGTGGATTTGTGATTTCATTTTATGAATGTTTAGTACAAGATTATGTTAAGTAGAAAGTATTGGCATGTATCTCTTGGGAATTTCCGTTAAGAATGACCTCTCCAATAATACTAAACTTAATACCCTTCTTTGTCTTTTTCTTAAGACATTTCGTGGTAAAATACATACTACTACTGGTAGTAAGTAATATAGTCAGTGATAGAGTTAAAAAAAGAAGAAAAATTGAAAAGAAGCAAGGAAGCTAGTGCCGGTGTTTTTCTCTTTTTTTTCTTTTTCTTTCTATCCTCTTCGTCGTCTCTTTTTCTTTCTTGCATCTCATCTTTCCCGGATTTCGGGAGTCTTTAGGTTTTGTAGGAAGAGGTTTTTCTAGAAGTGAGAGCGTCCTGTGTATCCTCTTTTTTCTTTTATTTCCCCCTAGTGTAAAATGAGCGAGTGGAGAGTGAGAGTTTTGCTTGCGCTTGGAGAGATTGTGAAGGTGGAAAAAAGGAAGAAGGGGAGAAACCGGGGTTTTTCACAAGACTTCTACTTTAATGCGAGTGCTAGCTCTTCTACTCCGCTTTTGCTTCTCAGGAAAACCAATTTATCATACTGTGGATAATTTCAAAAAATATATTTTATATAATCTATAGTTTTCAAAAATAAAATACTAAAATTTTCTTTGAAATTTCACTTTTTATATTAACCACTGAACTTTACTCTTAAAATTTATGTAAATTTCGATTGGTTTTAATTGAAATTTTATCAAAAAAAAAATTTGAAATATTTATTTTATTTTAATTTTTTTTTCACAATTTAATATTTATAGCAATTTTAACGATTCAGATTTTCTTAATAATTAAACACCACACATCATTTACTTCCTGTCTCGAATTAATTTTTTCTCAGGAAATTTTTAGAGTGGCTGCTTACGCCCAAAAAAATTTTTTCATTTTTTTAGTTTTCACCGGTTTTCGGTTTTTGCTTAAAAATTTATCAGAAAATTTAAGCTACTTCAGTATTATTAAATAAGTTAAGTTTTGTAAGTGAAAAATTTAAAAACGTCACTACCGGTACCGGTAAAATAAAGTCCGGTTCGGGAGAAAAGTAAATTAGAGAAAAAGTTTTATTAAATTGTTTTTTGGTTAAAATTTTAATTACATTTCTGTTTTTTTATCCAAAGTTTGATACATAAAATTTTGGATTATTGTGATGTTGATGTGACTCTGAATGTGTGAAGAAGGCTCTGTATGGAATAGTATTTAGTTGGTTTTTGTAAATTATAAGAATCCTCCTATTCCTATTTCTCCGATTATGTTTAGAGAGTAAGAATACTCCCGAACTTCGGAGTCCCGACTTTTCTTTTATAATGAAGAGGGACCCCTAACATGAAAATTTTCCTTTACTCTCTCTCTAATATTATCATTTGGCAATGTAGCTCAAAGAAGAGAAGAGTCCACCTTGTCTTCTTCTTCTCTCCTACCACAAAACCCGTTGTTTTTTCTCTTCATGTAAACATTCAGTCACCAAAAGTCAGCCCGTACGGTACTCCTACTCCTATGACATTCACATCAAATACTTGTAAGAAATGTCTTTGAGCGGGATAAGTCATCTGGAGATTGTCATGTCCAGTTGGACAAAAACACGTGCTCTTTATGTTGTTTACATACTCTGAGTCTCTCTACAGGTTGTAAGAATTAATCACAAAATTCCATTGACATTTAATGAGACAAAAGGGAATTACAAACTCCTGTTGTTGACATTTAACTCACTTGAATAAACTTTATTTATTGGACAACAATAAATTAACCACGTGTAAAAGTTATATCATAATCATCCAGTGAGTGATTAGTGACACAGATTAGAATCCCTCCCTTTCTCCATAACGAGTTGACCGAAGTGTTATTTTTTTAATTTTGTGATTTTTATGTGGCCAAACTTAGTGGTATCCGTGGTTTTAAGTGATCAACAAAAGACAGACATGGAAAATCGGATGGATGTGGTTCTTTCTTTCTTATCAGAGAAAGATAATTTATTCCGCAAAAGGAAAGGTGTTTGAAAAGTGTTAAACTCTAAACTGGACCGTGTCAATTCTTCTGTGGACCCTTTGAATTATTAAGGATTTAAAAAAATTGACTCTTGAAAAAATTAAAGGTTTCTAACTGGACTGTTGTGGTTTGTCAATTTGTGTCATCTTTAGTATGCTTATTACCTTCTTGAGAGAGAAATTTTTAATGTCAACAGAAGAAAGAAACGATTCCTAATCTCCAAAAACATCAAAAAATTACAATTTAATTATTTCCAGTAATGGAATTAGTTTCTCCTGGATTTGCAGTGTTACGGGAAAGATTTTTGGAGAAGTCATTGTCATTTGATGTCCATGACTTCAGCCTTTTTGGTGACCTCCGAACATTGTTGACCAATCGGTCAGAAACGTTGTTATCCATAGAGCTTATCAATTTGACGACGATAGTCTTTCATATAACCTCCACCTCCTCTACTTCCACGCCATTATCACCGTCGTCATCATTTTCATTACCCTCCTCCAATTCATGGAGGTGTCATTTGATAAGATCCAGAAAACGTAGATTTATTTCTACTATTTCCTAATTTACACGTGGTGGTTGGTGGTATTATGTTTTATTCTTGTGTCCATTATTATAAAATTTATAAAAATGATTCCATAAACTTTTCTGTGTTGAGTTAGTGACTAGAAACAAATCACAACGGGTAAAAAACGGAATAATCAAATTGGTGTCAACGCGGAGCCTAAGAAATTTTTTGACTTTAAATCCGAATTTCTAGGAGGTGGAAGTGAGAAAGTGCTTCTGGAAGGTGGCGGGCCAAACGTGGGAGAGCGATGGGTCGACCAGCCACCACCTCGCCCGCCACCGTGTTCTTGTGCTGCTTGTTGTACAAACTCAGATCCATGGGGTGGTTGGGTCCCACCTCCTCCACGTTCATGTGGACCACCTCCACTCCCACCACAAATGGTACCCAATTGTCCTCCAGGACCTTGTGGACCTAATCCAATGCCACCCCAATCACCTATGCCCATTCAAAATGGGCCAATTAATCTTATGGGTCCACCAAATATGGGTGAACCACAAAGACTACGAAATAATTCTGAACAATTCTACTGTGGACCACCTCCTCCACAACCTTCATACTTTAGGTTCATAAGAATTTTTATATTTTAAAAAGTGTTTCTCTTTAGATGTCATGACATGACATCGTTTTGCTTTTTTTGATCTTATGTAATAAAACGAAGGAGCAAGAATTGGGATTTTTTATTTTTTTAAACTTTAATGTGTGATATTAATAAATTTTGATTTGTTTATTTTCAGACCTATGCCCATTCCTAGGAGAGCTGGCTTTTGTGGACAGCCCCAGCCCGATTTGCGTATTTATGAGTTAAATAGAAGATTGCAGGAGCGAACGGATGAAAGTGACAATTTATGGTGGGATACGTTTATAACAGATTTTTTTGAAGATGATGCTACCTTGACTCTCACATTCTGCCTAGAAGATGGTCTCAAAAGATATAGTAAGTTTTCTTGGATCATTTTAACATTGACCATTTATTAACATCTCATAGATAACTAAACATTCTTACGAATCTATCCATCATTTTCCCATGAATTCCAGTTTTGGATTATTTTGGAAACTAAATGTAACTTCCTAAACGATCTTGTGTAAGACATGACGCATGTTGCAGTAAACGAAAAAGCATTCGTGGCCATTGATTTTTACTTTATGTTTGGTTGGACTAAGATACCCACCACCACATGATGAGTAGGGTGTCTTTCTGTAATAATAACCTATCAGAGTTTTTTAAGAAATTTTTCTTAGGAAGAAACTTTTGTCACAAGCGACTGACTTCAGAAGAAGTGACATTATTCATGCATCCTTCCTTAAGAAAATTCCGATATCGTGTCCTGGTTCCTTGGTTTTCTAAATGAAGTATAACAGGAGTAGTACAGGTTCAATTTTGGATGCAAAATTTTTGTATCGTGCATGTTCATGTCTTTTTCCTGGTATCTCCAGTACATATTTTCATTTTTGTCCAAGTAGAAATCGAGTTCTTATTGATCAACCATGTCGTTTTGTCCATGCATAATACATTTGCTACTGGTCGATGAATACAGAAAATTATCCAGGAATAACCAAAGCAAGTGGAAGAAAGGGTGAAGGAAAGCACTTTAACTCTCTAATGATTTCTAGGTTTCGCTTGATCACTAAACCACGAGAAACAAATTCTATTCGTTTCTCTAGTTGCTCCATTTTATAAAAATTTCTCATGCATATCCAATGTTAACGGATTCCAATATGAATTCTTACCTTGTCTTGTACTGATACTGAATAATATTATATTGAATAATTTAAACATTTTTTAACGTATTTTTCTTTGTTTTTGTTACAGCCATTGGAAGGACACTTATTCCACGGTACTTTCGAAGTATTTTTGATGGAGGAGTGACAGACTTGTCGTATAATTTAAGGCATCCTAAATATACGTTCCAGCCTACCAGTATCACTTTAGACTGTGACCAGTGCACTATGAATGCTGTACATGGAAAATCATTGTATACTCAGGTAAAGAAATTAATGTGTAAATAAGTTATAAACTGACTAATATTATTATATTTTGTTTTATTTATAGTATCCTCTACAAGTTTGTACAGAAGGTAGATTGACGTTAGATTTTACATTTGACGAGGGTATGAGAATGAAATCCTGGCACTTTAATGTAAGATCATCTCGGGAATTAGTTCCTAGAAGTGCTGTTGCCATGCATGCCCAGCAACAGGATCCTGGGCTCATGGAACAGTTATCTAAAAATATTACCCGTCAAGGACTCACTAATTCTACACTCAATTATCTTAGGGTAAACACTTGAATGAAAATTAATATAAAATTATTAAACTCTAAAATCTTGTCAATTTCTGCTTGAGAAATAACTAATATTAATTATTAGATTTTAAATTGATTATTTCCCTCGAGTGTTTTTCTCAATTCTATGCATGCTTTATTGCCTTTTAACCTCATCCAGTTAATAATTTTTTGGAGTTTATTTAATTTTAATTAGTGGATTTTTTTTATTTAATTTTCCTTGTTTTTACAGCTCTGTGTAATATTGGAGCCGATGCAGGAACTAATGTCCCGTCACAAAGCCTATTCACTAACTCCGCGAGATTGCCTAAAAACTACCCTTTTCCAAAAATGGCAGAGGATGGTAGCACCACCTGGTATGTATTGACATTGACATAATATCGCTTCTTTTTTTAAAAAAATAGTATGTTAATTCAGCATTCTATGAAAGATAATTTGAAATATTTAAATTATTGCCTTATTTTTTCGGTCTGATGTTAATTTTTCAATTAATGTCTAAATGAGATGGAAATAATGCTATAAAATATTAATTTAGTAGAAATGAGCTGTAATAAATATGAAATATTTAAAATATTGATTGATTTTTAATGAATTTTTTGTTTTAATTTTTCAGAAACTTCAAGACCCACGTCAAAACGACGTAAAAGAAAAGGCTCAGCGTCCAATTCCACTGGTGGCGGAGGTATAAATCCACCTGCAACCAATAAGAAAAGGTCACCCGGTCCAAGTTTTTCACTAGCATCTCAAGATGTAATGGTAGTCGGTGAGCCCTCGCTAAGTAAGTGATTGAATTATTCTGTTTATTGAATAAATAATTATAATTTGTTTAATTTTTAAGTGGGCGGTGAATTCGGTGATGAGGATGAAAGGTTAATCACGAGACTTGAAAATAGTCAGTATGACGCAGCAGCAGCGTTAGACACTGAGTCCTTTGGTGCGGATTCTCCACAAGGTGCTGGACCTAATTCCTGGCAACCAGCTCAAGATCGGCCACCACATGGTATATATAATTATATTTATTTATTTAAAGTTTTATAATAATTATGAATTAATTATTATTTTAGGGAAGAAGAAAAAGCTTATGAGCATGTGACTTCTACCATCCTCCATCATTCTAATGATCCTCCTCATTATTTGTCAACGACCCAAGGGCACCTTTGTCTTCTTGTACAACTCTGAAAGTGTATTGTTTTTGTGTATGGTATCTTATATAAAAGGGTATACCTCTTTTATATGTACAAGTTGAAGAACAATTAATAGTTACACACATCCTGCGCACCATCTACTTATGTGAAACCAAAGCATGGGCTGGTTAACTACTACTTAAATACAACTTTCTCATTTTAATTTAGACCAATTTTTGTTTCCCAAACGAAAATGAAATCCCAACTAGATAGGAAAAAATGTAGAATAGATTATATATTATTTGTTTTTTTTTGTTTTTTCCACGTAGTAGTTGTAAGTAATTCTCATTTATTAACACCCCCTCAATCTCCCCACTCCTAAGTACCTACAAATCTATTTCTAGTTCAAAAATTGGTATTTTGATTTTGTATTGTTGAAAGGAAACAATTTTATTTATACTCCGAGCATTTATTTTCAGTGATTCTAAGAAGTAATCAAGTATGAAAATTTTTATTCCTT